>SJYC01020800.1:0-39877 GCA_006408675.1 Madoqua kirkii
TTAGTGTTATCTCTTGTATCCTGTATCAATTTTAGTTCTGAAATCAGGGCTAAAAGGTAACAAATTTTGTGAAAATAAGTCTAATTATCTTAATTAAGGGTTTTTTTGTTTTTGTTTTTTTAAACCACCAGCGCCTGAATTCTGCAATTATCTATGACCGAGATTTCTCTTATAATTACTTTGGCTTTAAGGTAAATAATAGGTTTCAAATAAGTGGAAATTCCTTCTTCAATTAGGAAATGCAGATTTTTGTTTATATTTTAGTGATATAATTATAAAGGTAGTAATTTGTTGGGAGTTGGGATGGTTCTGAGGGATTAGTGGGGTTAGGGTAGTGGTGATTGTTTGAATTAAGGAAAGACAGCTTATTCATTTGTAGTTTTCAAATTTTCCAAATACTATTTCTGGATACCTGTGGAGTTATGCAGGTAATTTGCCAGAATGATTCAGTATTACTCTGTTTATCTAACAACTATTTATTGAATTCCTGTTATGTGCTAAGTGATTTTCTAGGTACTTTTTTGTTGATAAACAGTGTTATGTAGTGATTGAGAATGTGAATGCTGATGTCAGACCACCTAGGTTCAAATCACTGCTTCATTTCTTATTAGCAACGTACTTAATCCCTTTGTCCTTCAGTTTTCTCATCTTTAGAATGGGGATAATAATAAAATTTCAATATCAAATGCTCTTGAAGTTTAAGTGACTTGTGTGTATGTCGCTTTGATCAGTACCTAGCCTGTTATAAGCATTTTATAAATGTTTATGATATGAACCATTATGATATAGTGAATACCACAACTTCTGCTATTAACATTATACATATTAATGTAGAGTTGGCTTTTTCCAGAAGTTTCCGGGCATTCCTTTCCGAAAAAATAGTCAATTGATAATGTTCTAAGCTAAAGATAGTAAATCTAAATATAATGTTCTTGTCATTTAAGATTATTTTTAAAACTGAGTAGATTTAAATAGTTGCGTATTGTGAATGATATATCTACTATGTCTTTAAAAACTATGCTCTGGAAGTTTTTCGGTTGTTTTGCTTTTTTTAGACACTGGAGCGATCCTATTTGTTGAAGTCAATGGGAAGGGTGAGACATGAATATGTTTGTGTGTTACATTTTCTGTTCATTGTATTGAAAATAAAACTTTAAGCTATTTGTCTTAACATTTCTATTTAAACTCTAACACTTTAAACTGTAGGTTTAGTTTATGAATAATCTTGCTGCTTATTTATATAAAAATTTTTAAACTGTCTTTTGTTTTTCCTTTTTTTAGACTCAAGTACATATCTCAGCCTGGTTTTCATGTGAAAAATTTCTCTTGTTTTTAGTGGCTGAAAGACCACAACACATGTTGATGAGGGTATCTGTGGGGATTCACAAAGAAGATATTGATGCTGCTATTGAAACCTACAACCTTCTTTCTGAGAAGTGGTTTACCCATGCCTCTCCCACTCTCTTCAATGCTGGTACCAACCGCCCACAACTTTCTAGGTATGTGTCATCTATAGTCACTTTTAACATCCTAAAATGCTTTTGACTAGGGAAATAAAACTTGACCTGAAGAAACTAGACAGTTCATCACATAAAAATTAATTTGATAAACATATGATCATTAAATGAGATTTACTTTCTGGAAAACTCTCTTATTGCAGTGTGGTAAACAAACTGATGAGAGACAAATGCCAGTAGTGAAATTTTAAGCTTGTTTCTAGTGATGGTGTACAACTCTAAATATACTAAAACCCATCAGTTGTACACTTTAAATGGGAAATTGTATGGTATGTGAATTATATCTCAATAAAGTATTTTCTGATAATTAGAGGATTCTAGTAGTAGTCTGTATGAGAAAGTATGGTATTTTGAGCTAGGGAAGTGAAAGTAGAAATTGAGAGAAGTAGACTGATTTAAGAGACTGAGGAGGTAAAATTGACAGAGTTGGTGATTTGAATGAGTCAAGAGTGGTTCCTGAGTTTATGGGTAAAGTAAAAGATTTATTATGGTGTCATTTTCTGAGAAAGGAAACACTGGAACAGAGTCCAGTTAATTTATTTAAAAAAAAAAAAAAGCTAATGCACCCTAAGCAAGTTGGGTTATCCCAGGAATTCAAGGATATGCTAACATCAAAAAGTGTATTAATGTAATTCATTGCCCTAACATTTTATATCATTTAGTACTTTCATTAAAAAATAGCAAAATAGATGTAGAAAATAACTTCCTTTCTTTGGTGAAAGCTATCCACTAAAAACTTTAATCTGTTGGACCTCTGTTTTTAGCATTGTAGTGGAGGCCTGAGCCAGCATTGTAATTGTAAGATAAGAAAAAAAATGGTTGGAAATGAAGGAATGAAACTAATGATTCCTCAAGAGCATCTACAGACAAGTTATTAGAAGTAAAAGGATTTCAGCAGAATATGTGTGTGTGTGTACATTAATTGCTCAGTTGTGTCCAACTCTTTGCAACCCCATGGACTATAGGCTGCCAGGCTCATCTGTCCATGGAATTCTCCAGGCAAGAATACTGGATTGAGTAGCCATTCCCTTCTCCAGGGAATCTTCCTGACCCAGGGATCAAACCTGGGTCTCTCGCGTTGCAGGCAGATTCTTTACCATCTGAGACACCAGGGAAGCCCTTCAGTAGAATATCTGGATATAAATTCAACATAGATTAATTAATTGAATTTTTGTACTTTAGCTGTTAGAAGATTTAAGGAGCTTCCCATGACTCAGTGATAAAGAATTCACCTGCCAATGCAGAGGACGTGGGTTCAATCCCTGTGTTGGGAAGATCTCTTAAAGAAGGATATGGCAACCCATTTTAGTGTTCTTGCCTGTGAAATCCCATGGACAGAGGAGCCTGGTGGGTTACAATCCATGGGTTGCAAAAGACTTGGACACAGCAACTAAAAAATGAAACCAAAAAAAGATTTAAATTTTAAAATGTATAATACTGGAAGGTACTCAGGAATAAATCTAATGAAAGGTATATAGGGCTTTTAAGGAAAAAATTCTAAAATGTAATTGAAGGACATTATAAAACAAATTGAGAGTGATCATATATTCATAAATGGATTTAATGTTATAACAATGTCAGTTTTTCTCAAATTAATCTACAGATTCAGTGTAATTCCAGTCAGAATTTTAACATGCTGATTCTAAAATTTATATGGAGGAGCAAATGGCTAAGAATAATCTAGTGCTGCTCAAATAATGTTACTTTATGAGGAAAAATAGTCTTTCAAGTATGATTAATCACAAATAATGCTTTTAATTAGTTAGCTTCTTAGAGTATCCACAAAACAGAAACTGACAAATCCACCTTATTATTCAGTCAGATAGTTGTTTCTGACTCTTTTGCAAATCCGTGGACTGTGGGCCACCAAGCTTCTCTGTCCATGGTATTTTCCAGGCAAGAATATTGGAGTGGGTTTGTCATTTTCCCCCTCCAAGAAAGATCTGGACATAGGTAGATTATCCCAAAGTATTCAGGTGGGCCCTGAATCTAATAAAAAGTATCCTTATAAGACAGAGGCTAAGGGAAATATAAGACATACAGAAGAAAAGAAGGCAGTGTGCAGATAGACAGAAACTGGAGTGAGGTAGCTATAAGCAGAGGAGCCCAGAAGCTGGCTCCTCTAGGAATGTTCTTGATTTTGACCCAGTGACATTGAAGCCGAGCTTCTTACCTCCTAAACTGTGAGAGAATTAATTTCTATTTTAAGCCACCAAGTTAGTGACATTTGTTAGGGTAGCCACAAGAAATTAATATAAACAACAAGACAGTTTAGAAGACTAGATTGAAGACTACTATAAAGCTATGTTTATCTATCCTAGAGTAAATACCCTACTTTGTGGATTATATGAGAACTTGATAAATAATAGATGTCATTGCATTTCATTGGGAAAACTGCTAGGAAAATCGGTTATCTTATAGGGAAATGTATAATCAGATTTCCTTTCTTCATGTCATATACAGAAATAAATTCAAGAGAAAAATATCAATATGAAAGTAAAATCTTTTGGAAGAACATGTAGAGAAAATAAATATTTTTCTCTCCAGCTTTTTAATGTGAATTTCAAACATTAAGAAAAATTTGAAGAAAAGGAGTGAACTCCACTCATATACCCACTTATGCCTAGATTTTAAAAATTACTGATATTTTGTCATATACATGTATTTTTTACTTTTGTCTTTATAAATTTATTGATTTTAATTGGAGGTTAATTACAGTATTGTATTGGTTTGGCCATACATCAACATGAATCTGCCACAGGTATACATGATGCATGATATTTTTGTCTTTAAAATTAAAAATATTTTTGGCTAAGTCATTTGACAGTGAGTAGCAGATGTCATAACTATCAACCTACATCTTGGTAGAATATATATGACCTCAGAGAAGTGAAAGGTTTCTTAAAATAGATATAATAAGCAAACAACATAAAGGAAAAATTGACTATATTAAAATTTTAAACTTCACAAATCAAATACAGTGAAAAAGGTTTCAGACGGTGAGAGGAAACTTGCAATGTATGTTAACTGTTGAAAGATTATAAGAAAAAGACACAAAACCAAATAGAAACATGGGCTAATTTGTAGAAGAAACTGATTGGCTGATAAACACATGAGATGATGATAAACTTTGCTTTTAATTAAGAAAGTAAAAGTTAACATCATAATGAGATATTTCACACCCAACAGATTGATACAGGTTAAAAGGCTGATGAACTAAGTATTGGTAAGCATGTGGGCACACTCATGCATTGATTGATATAATATACTTACCCATTCACTTTGGAGACTCTTTAGTAAAGTGGAACACATGCGTATCTTTTGACTCAGAAATTCCTTTCCTAGGTTTACACCCTATAGACAATCCTGAGATATAAACACAAGGAGATAGGTTTAAAAACTTCCACAGGAGCATTGTTTAGAATAGCAACCAAGTTGGAAATAATCTAAATGTCCACCAGCAGGCAAATGGACAAATACATTGGTATATTCACACAATGGAATACCTTATAGCAGTGAAAATAAACTAGTCCTATATCAGTAGGAATGACTCTCTAAAACAATACTGAGTTTAGTAAAAGTGGATTGCAGAACAATAGTATGAAACCAGAAATTTTTTTAAAATGTGGAACATATGTAAATGCTAAAAGAACGTAGAAAGCATGGAAACGGCATATATTTGTTATATAGATATAATATTAGGTTATACTTGTAGTATCAAATTTCTTAAGGCAGATGGTAAGTACAAAGTATGTTATAAATTCTCTATTATTTCTGAATGTCTGAATATTCAGTAGAAAAAGTCTTTTGTTTGGATGAATATTAAAGTTGGTAAAAGGAATCATTGGTAGAATAAGGGTCCTGGAGTAGGAGGATGAGATCCAAATCACAGGTAGAAGGATTGTCTTCAGAAAGACTGTAAGGGAGCTAAATTTTGCTGGATGTATCAAATTTGGTTCATTATTGGATTGGTGAATTTTTTTTCATAAATGTTTAATTTTTCTTGGCTTGAAAAAATGTTAAGTATGCTTAGGAATTTACATCAGAAAACGTTATAATGGCACATTTGTAATCTGGTGAATAGGTAAGCTAATATTTTTACCTATCCCTAAGACTTTTATGTAGGCCCAGTATCTAGGGTAGATGGCATGATGATTTTAAAACAATGTATGCTGATATGTTTCATTGTGTCATATTCAGTGAAGGTTTTGGTTCTTTTTCCTTCTAAAAACATAAAAAAATTTTTTCCTTCTAAAAAAATATTTGTAAGTTTTAGATCATTTATTTGCCTAACTTACTGTCTTTGAATTACATAGTCATTTTTTGACTCTCCTTCATTTCTTTGCTGAATTGTGACTCTTTCCCCCTGTAGCTGTTTCCTTCTGAGTATGAAAGATGATAGCATTGAAGGCATTTATGACACTCTAAAGCAGTGTGCATTGATTTCCAAGTCCGCTGGTGGAATTGGTGTTGCTGTGAGTTGTATTCGAGCTACTGGCAGCTACATTGCTGGGGTAAGCTTCTGTTGTGTGGCTAAAAATATGTAGGCTATAGGGATTCAAGTCCATAAACAACCAGGGTTGTGGCTGAGAGGGCATTTGCGGGAGTGTGGGAGACCTGGATCTCTGTTAATTACTAGCTGGCTGTGCAACTTAGAATGAGTGATTTCACTACTTCTATCTTATTAGAGGTTAACTAGATGGGCTCTGGGGTCCTTTTTCCCACTCCAGTATTCTTGTCTGGAAAATCCCACGGACAGAGGAACCTGGTAGACTGCAGTCCATGGGGTCGCTAAGAGTCGGGCACGACTGAGCAACTTCACTTTCACTTTTTACTTTCATGCATCGGAGAATGAAATGGCAACCCACTCCAGTATTCTTGCGTGGAGAATCCCAGGGACAGAGGGGCCTAGTGGGCTGCCATCTGTGGGGTCGCACAGAGTCGAACATGGATGAAGTGACTTAGCAGCAGCGGCAGCACGGTCCTTTTTAGCTCAGATTTTGGAATTCTGATTTATTTTAGCAATAATTATATTAATAGCTTTTATTATTCTTTGCTTCAGTTCAGTTCAGTCGCTCAGTCGTGTCCGACTCTTTGCGATCCCATGAATTGCAGCACACCAGGCCTCCCTTTCCATCACCAACTCCTGGAGTTCACTCAAACTCACTTCCATCGAGTTGGTGATGCCATCCAGCCATCTCATCCTCGGTTGTCCCCTTCTCCTCCTGCCCCCAACCCCTCCCAGCATCAGAGTCTTTTCCAGTGAGTCAGCTCTTCACATGAGGTGGCCAAAGTACTGCAGTTTCAGCTTTAGCATCATTCCTTCCAAAGAAATCCCAGGGTTGATCTCCTTCAGAATGTACTGGTTGGATCTCCTTGCAGTCCAAGGGACTCTCAAGAGTCTTCTCCAACACCACAGGTCAAAAACATCAATTCTTTGGTGCTCAGCCTTCTTCACAGTCCAACTGTCACATCCATACATGACCACAGGAAAAACCATAGCCTTGGCTAGACGGACCTTAGTTGGCAAAGTAATGTCTCTGCTTTTGAATATGCTATCTAGGTTGGTCATAACTTTTCTTCCAAGGAGTAAGCGTCTTTTAATTTCATGGCTGCAGTCACCATCTGTAGTGATTTTGGAGCCCAAAAAATAAAGTCAGACACTGTTTCCACTGTTTCCCCATCTATTTCCCATGAAGTGATGGGACTGGATGCCATGTGAATTACAAAAGTTTTATGTGAATTACTACAACCTAATGAGATAGATATTACAAACACAGTAAACTTTACTCCTTACAGTAACTTTGTGAGTATAGCCACTGTTGTCTTCATGTTACAAGTGAGGAAGCTGAAGCTTACAAAGTTAAATTACTTCCAGAGATTAGTCATTTAATATGTGATGGAGCCAGGATTCAAGCTTAATCATTAATACTTTATGAGGTAAATTTCAGCTGTTTTAATTCACTGTTCACTGGGAGTCAAGATCATGGTTTTGGGTGGAATCTTAAAAATAATGCAAATGGATCTGTGTGCATGACAGAAATAGACTCACAGATAAAAAAGACAAACTTGTGGTTACCAAATGGTCAGGGAAGAAGGGAGTGACAAATTAGGGGTATGGCATTACCTGATATATAAACTACTATATATAAAATATTTAATCAAGGATATACTGTATAGAAGAGAGAATTATACCCATTATATATAATAACATATAATATGCTGAAATCACATTCAGTATAAAATACTGAATCACTATGCTCTATACCTGAAACTAATAACAATATTGTAAATCAACCATACTTCAGTTTAAAAAACAAAAGAATAAAAGGTAATGATTTTGAGTAAAACCTGAATTTAAATCCTGTGTCTACTAATTAGTAGTGTGGCCTAGTACACGTTATTTTACTTCTCTGAGTTTGTTTCCTCCTCTATAAGGTGAAGAAAATACTCACCCTATAGAAAGAGAGTCCAGAAGAAAACCATTCTGTTATGTGGTGATCGTTATCTTTCTAGGCTGCTTAAAGGCTTGACTTGGGTTAGAATGATTATTTTAAAATTTGATAAGTATCTCATCTTCATTCTAGAATTTATTTATTGGAGAATCTCCATTTGCCTATTGTCTTGATTTATCCATTGCGTATAATTCTTACTATAAATTGCCTTGAATTCTTTTGGGAAAAAATACTGTAGTAGGGTTTTTACTCTACCCAAAGTATTTCATTATATGATGACCTTTTGAAAGTATGGGGGTTTAAATTCAACTATCCTGATTTTGGATTTGTGTGACTTAGAGTTATTTCTCATCGTAAGCTAGAGATGCCATGAAATAATGTTGTACATATTTGTAATGTATTCCATAGTTTTATGTTGGGCATTATGTTTTCAAAGCAGAGGTAGAGATGGGGAGCAGATGAAGCTAGACTGGGAGAGAGTAATTTGCTTGCTGTTGAGCCATCTTCTTTTCCTTGCTGACCTCTTCTCACTCCTCCAGATGCATTTATCCTGATTCTTTTTCAGACTAATGGCAATTCCAATGGTCTTGTACCGATGCTGAGAGTATATAACAACACAGCTCGATATGTGGATCAAGGTGGAAACAAGGTATGCTTTGTGAATGAAAGTCCTAGAAATCAGAACTGAAAGTCTCATATAAGCTAATAATAAGATAGCTTACTGTGTATGTTTCTAACAACTGTTTTTTTCCACTTTTATGATCAATTTAATGTGTGTATACTTTTCACTTATTTTAAAGTATAGACACTTGAATTATACAGTTTGATGATTTACATACTTGTGTAATCACACCAGTCAAGCCATAGAACATTGCCACACCAATGTGTTTCCTTGTGTACCTTTGTATTAATCATCCATCACTCCTACACATACATACTTTATTCTTGGCTCCAGGCAGCCAGTGATCTAGTCAGCTTTCTTACCAGACAGTTTATTTGCAAAGAATTTCTAAAGTAGTGACTCATACTGATACCTTGCCTGGAGAATCCCCATAGACATAGGAGCCTGGCAGGCTGTAGTCCATGGGCTCGCAAAGAGTTGGACACATCTGAGCGATTAAGCACATATTGATACCTAATCTTGAAAAGGGGTTGTAATTTTTTTTCTAGGTTTTTATTTTAAAAAAGAGACAAAAGCAAAACTTGGCCTGTTTTATAGAGGGAAAACAGCGTATCGGGCCATTTTCCCAAGTTATCAGCAGGATACTTTGCAGCCATCTAGCCTGTCTGATGGAATCTGTGTGGACCTTGATAAGACATAACACTTTTTTGTGATGTTTAATTAACAATTCACACATGGGAATAGGTCCTGGGATTTAGAAATGAACAGGGGAATGGTGAAGAGGAAGCAGTCAAAGAAAGAAACTAAAACTTTAATGTCAACAAATGTTAGAGGTTTACAGGGTAGTGTCAGTGAAATAAAAATCATGTGATTCTTGACCCTTTTTCTTCAAATTCTAGGTTGCAGTCTGTAACTTGGCTTCCCTGGCCCTGAATATGTATGTCACATCAGAACATACATATGACTTTACAAAGTTGGCTGAAGTCACCAAAGTCATTGTCCGAAACTTGAATAAAATTATTGATATTAACTACTACCCTGTCCCAGAGGTATGAATAGATTTCTCTGCTTATTGGTAATAATTGAAATCCAAGGTGGAAGGAGTTGATCATAGTCTTTTAGTTATCATGTTATCATTGGAATGATTGGAATGGTGAGAAAACAGATGTGTATAAGAGACAGCAGCTGAAGAGGAAACTTCATCTCTAGTTCACTATATCACTTTGGATAAATTATGTAGTCTTTCTTGTTCTACATTTTCTTTGTGTTGTTTTTTACACTTGGGATTGTAAGGAAAATACTACTATTTTATATTTTTATAGTACTTTTATTTGTATTATCTCATGTAGTTCATTAATTGTAGTGAAGATCCAAGAAGATATTATTGAAGTGCTTTGGAAAATATGAAGTTCCTTTATTTTAGTCTGATTCTGAAAAGAATGATGATTTATTTACCCTTAGCGACCTGGGGCATTTGCTATTTACCTGGAACCTTGGCATTTAGACATCTTTGAGTTCCTTGATTTAAAGAAGAACACAGGAAAGGAAGAGCAGCGTGCCAGGGACCTTTTCTTTGCCCTTTGGATTCCAGATCTCTTCATGAAGCGAGTGGAGACTAATCAGGTGAGAGATAGGTACTTGTTAGTAATAACAACTTGATTCATAAGAGTTTTCTCCTCAGTCATCTTAAATCATGCTTAGGAAGAATTTACCTATATGTTATGCAACAGCAAGGCATACTGAGCAAGAGATGCCTTTCTCTTGCCTTCTTGGATTTTTATTTTCTAAAGCAGATGCTCTAAATGCTTTAGGAGTCATGAACAAATAGGCAGAACTAGATGTTTCGACTTGAGCCTAAGTATTATTTCTGAAGCAGAATTTTAAGACAGTCTATGGAGGCCACCCTCTCCCTTGCAGTATTCCTAATGGATCATGTGTGATTGGTTATTTGAAGTTTCTTATGGTTGGTACTCTTCTTCCCTTTGCAGGACTGGTCTTTGATGTGTCCAAATGAGTGTCCTGGTCTGGATGAGGTCTGGGGAGAAGAATTTGAGAAGCTGTATGAAAGGTATGGGAAAAATACAAAAGTAATAATGTTTTAACCTTGTTTCTTTTATTTATAGGATGTAAATTTCAAAACTATGTCACTCATTAGCCTAGTATTCTTCAGAAGCATTTAGAAAGAATGTGACTAGTAATTTTGTTTTAGTATGTTTTCTTCCTGAATCTTCACCAAAATTTTGGTTTGTCTCTCTTAAAACTTTGGAGGGACTTCCCTGGCTGTCCAGTGGTTAAGACTCCACTCTACCACTGCAGGGGCCACAGATTTGATCCCCAGTTGGGGAACTAAGATCCAGCATGCTGCATGGCATGGCCAAAAAAATTACTCATGACAAACCTACCCCCAGCGCCCTGGCCAGGATGCCCAGGTAGGGGAACACCCCCAGTGGCAGTGGCTGAACAGGAAGTACGGAAGGAAGCGAGGAGGGCAGTGAGGGGGTGGGGGCCAATGAGGGCCTTGACAGATGCAGAGGGTGTCTGAAGTACAGACGTCGAGCAGAGCTTCCAGGAGGCCACGACCACTTACCTACCCTGTGGCCAGCAGAAAATCCTGTTCACTGGAGTGAAGTTGTATGGTTGTGATAAACTGATTGCCTGCAACATCAGACTGAGAACATGGAAGACCTAAACTCGCAGTCTCTAGTCATGTCCAGGTTTTGGCCCAAGGGAAATCTGGGGAAATCCAGTTGATGCTCAAGGCGCTGAATGTGGACCAGGTTTCCAAGGAAAAGGCTTTCCAGGCAGTGACTACTGTGTCCTTTGTCCAGCTCATCTCAGCACCTTCCCTCCAGGCCAGACTGGGTCCCATCAGTCCTCAGGCCCCAGAACCTTTCCATTTTAGGTTGGGGCTTCTGGGCCCTCCTGGAATGTTTCAGATGTGAAGCCATTCTCAAAGACACTGTTCTCCTTGTCACTGAATCCTCCATCTACTGCTCTGGCAGGGTATGAGCTTCCTAAGCCCTCTCACCCCTTGCTTTGCCCCCACCTGCCACATCACCCCCAGCCTGGTAGGCTTGGGCTCTGGGCACTGCTCAGTCACAGCACCTGTTTGTACACATCAGCCTGCACTGCCCCAACCCTGGAGTGCCCTGCCTCGAGAGTGTGGACATCTGACAAATCTATGACAAATTCCCTGAAAAAGAGGGCTATAGGAGCTGTATCACCGTGGGGCCACCCACACTTTCTTCCTGGTCATGTTCTGGGCGGACCTGACCTGGGGCCCAAGTGGTGAGGAGGTGGGGCTGCCAGCGGCAGCAGTGGCTTCTGTGGAGAGAGCAGCCAGTATGAGAGCCTGGACCACGTGACCCTCACCTATTCTTCAAGGTCTGCTCCTTTGGCAAGGAGATGGTGGAGAAGGAACATGCCCTGATGGAGAATGGGAGGTTTGTGTACCACATGTTGCACTCACCCATGTGCAAGCACCTGATGAATTTTCTCACAGGCTGCGGCAGCTGCTGGAGCGCCATGCGATGAACAGCATCCTGGAGAACTTCACCATCCTCCAGGTGGTGACAATCAGAGACACCTAGGAACTGCTGCTCTGCACTGCCTACATCTTCAAGGTCTTCACCAGTGAACGGGGTGCCCAGCACATTTACCGCCTGATCAGGGACTGAAGGGGGACCCCAGGAGTGGCTCATCCCCAGAATACACTCCTCTCAGGAAGGACCTCCAGCTTTCCTCTTACTTGGGGTGGGGCTGCTCCTTAAAAACTGGGTTGTGAGTTGAATGTGCTGGGACTGTGAGGAAAGAATGGATCCTGACGTTGGAACCTCACAGAGGTTTCTGAAAGGACAGATCACTCCAGAACATTAGACACGGGGAACAGAAGTGTGACAACCCGTGGGACACCACTGGTTCTGTCTCTGACAGGAACCCTCCCCGATTTCTGCTTTGGATGTTTGGGAGGGCCCCAGTTACACACTGGCTTGTCGCTCTCTGTGGTTAAGTGCCCTCCCTCTTCCCAATTTGCCTCTCCTTACCACCAGCATCCCAAGTACCCTGACAATCGAATATTGAAAGTTAACCCTTTCTGTGCAGGAGTAGACCAGGTGGGCCCTGGAAATATTTCTTTTTTAATATAACAAAAGATAACTATTAAGAAACAGACAGAAATCTTTGTGACATGTAAATAGGTATTCAAGTTAAATCATATTTTAATAGATCTCTAAAAAATTAATGCAGTTATTTAGCAAGGTTATTAATTTGCTTTGTTATAAAGTACATTTGATAAAGCAAGTTATGCTTTTGTATTGTAAACAGGAATTGAGAGCACCTGGGATGCAGGTGTCAGAAGTTCATTAAGTAATAGCACCATAGTACTACTGTAGCACAATGGCACTATTTAACTACTTCAGTCTTTGTTCCTTTTTATTATGGAAGGTATTATTGATTTAGTGGGTCTGGCTTTAGCCATAGTAAAATGTGTATCATATTCCTAATTTTTTTCCCTTATCAAAACTTAGTAAAAATTTAATAAGAGTTTTCAATATTTTTTATTTTGGTATTTCTCTTCGTGTTGTCTGCAATAAAGATTTTCTTAAGAGACACAGAGGTATAGAACGGACTTTTGGCCTCTGAGGGAGAGGGAGAGGGTGGGATGATTTGGGAGAATGGCATTGAAACATGTATACTATCATGTAAGAAACGAAGCGCCAGTTTATGTTCGATACAGGATACAGGATGCTTGGGGCTGGTGCACGGGGATGATCCAGAGAGATGATATGGGGTAGGAGGTGGGAGGGGGCTTTGGCATTGGGAAATCGTATACACCTGTGGCTGATTCATGTCAATGTATGGCAAAACCAATACAGTATTGTAACATAGAATAAAGTAAAAATAAAATTTAAAAAAAAACGGAATATTAATAATAGCTTTGCCTTCCAGGTATGAGAAAGAAGGTCGTGTCCGCAAAGTTATAAAAGCTCAGCAGCTTTGGTATGCCATCATTGAATCTCAGACAGAGACAGGTACCCCGTACATGCTCTACAAAGATTCTTGTAACCGGAAAAGCAATCAGCAGAACTTGGGAACCATCAAATGCAGCAACCTATGCACAGAAATAGTGGAGTATACCAGCAAAGATGAAGTAGGTAGAAAAATTTCTGCCTCGGGTACTAAGAGAAGAATCTTAGGAGTTTGTGAATTGTTTGTGAATCTCTTGCTTGATTTCCCTTGAGTTGAGTGAAGGAGTGGTCATAGCTTGCTGTAAGCAGAAGGGCACTGAAATAGATTATAAAGGAAGGAAGAGATGTGATATGTGCCCTTAAAAATCTTTTAGTCTGAGCCATATATAAAAGACTTGATTTTTTCTTACACATACATTGTTGTAATAATCTTTTGTTGAGAAAAATAGCAATACATAATTATTTAGGTTAGAGTTAGGACAAACACAGTAATGTGTTAGAGTGTGCATTCAGTTTAAAGTATGTAAGCATGAGAATCCTTTCAGTGAATGAGACAAAATTCTCATCTCAAATCTTTAAGGCCATTCACAGAAGAGGCAAGGCTGGAAATGGGATATAGATTTGGTTATTTTAAAAATAACCAAGTTTTTTTTAAAAAAAAAACCAAGTTTATGAAAAAGCTTTCTATTTGGGAAGAACCGCCAGTATGACAGATCAGAGACAGGGATAGGTTTTGTGCAGTGAGTGGAAAGTAAGTTTATTGTGATGGAGCAGATACATTAAAGTTTGGTGTATGGAGGGATGGCTGTGGTGGAGGGAAGAGAGAAAGTACGTGAAAGGTGGCATATTTCAGACATAGGAAAGCCCTTGTAGATTTCTGAAAGGAAAATAGCGTTGCTAGGATGGGAAGGATAGCTCTTGATTCTGGTTGTAGAATGGCTTAGTGTGAGAAGCGGTTGGAAGTTACTTTATAGAGATTGTTGCATTAGTCAGATGATAGACTGTGGATATTGGATGTAAGCTATGAAAATGAGGAGGAAGGAACAGATCCTGAATTCTGGGACCTAAAAACATGACAGATGAAAAGTCAAAGAAAATGGTAAGTGAGCTGAACATACAGCTGAGCTTGCAGTTTAATTTAACAAAGTTTACTGACCAAAAGGCATGTAGAAGGCACTGGCACCCCACTCCGGTACTCTTGCCTGGAGTAGCCAGGTAGGCTGTGGTCCATGGGTCGCTAAGAGTTGGACACGACTGAGCGACTTCACTTTCACTTTTCACTTTCATGCATTAGAGAAGGAAATGGCAACCCACTGCAATGTTCTTGCCTGGAGAATCCCAGGGACGGAGGAGCCTGGTGGGCTGCCGTCTATGAGGTCGCACAGAGTCGGACACTGCTGAAGCGACTTAGCAGCAGCAGCAGCAGTAGGCATGTGTAAGACACTGGAGTAGGTGCTCTGAGATATAAATGAATGTGGCTCAGTCCCTGCCCTCTAGAAACGTACAATTCAGTTGGAGAAATTGACATATACTTATATTGTTATATAAGATAGACTGTATTACAGAGAATAAAATGACCTTTTTTAAAAATAAAAAATCAGATCATACCATTTTCTGCACAGTACTTATCTTTGACTTTCCAAGCCATCCAGAGTTTGTTCCTTTTTTTAAAAATTGAGATATAAGTCACATACCATAAATTTCACCCTTCTAAAGGATAAAATTCCATGATTTTTTATTAGTATTTTCATAAGGTTGTACAACTATCACTGATAACTAACTCTAGAACATTGTCACTACCCCAGAAAGAAACCTTGTACCTGTTAGCATTCACTCTCTGTTCTCCTCTTCACCCAGCCCCTGGCAACAGTGATCTGTTTTATGTCTCTGGATTTGTCTATTGTGGGCATTCTGTATGAATGGAATTATGTCATATTGAGCCTTTTGTATCAGTTGTCCATGCTGTAGTACGTATCATTACTTCATTTCTGTTCTTATAATGCCCTGTGAGATGGTACACAACTGAGTACCCAGCTCATCTGTCCTTATTTTTCCCCTTGCTCACTGTGCTCCAACCCTTCTAATTTCATTGTCATTTCTCAAACATATCAAGCATACTCCTGCTGCAGGAGTTTTGAGTGGTAAAATGCTCTTTTCCCCAGAGAGCCATGTGACTTGCTTTCTGACTTCTTCAATTCTTTCTTCATATCTCATATTCTCAGTGGTGTCTCCCTTGATGACTCTATTTAAATATGGCACTCCTTCCATCCTTAGCCCCAATTTCCTGCCTTATTTTTCTCCCTTGCATTTATCAGACTTATGTGATTCGAGCTATGGTTTAAAAATGGGTACTTTGTCACCATGTGTAGAATTGATTAGGTATGAAGGGCATGAGGGAGTCTAGGTGAGAGAGTTGAGAGTTTGGATTGGGGTAGTCATAGTCAAAATGGTGAAGGAAGTATATTCATTCAGTATTATTAAACATTTGCTATATGCCAGGTGTGGTGGTGCTAGTCTTGAAAATGTAAGGATAAAAAAGATATGATCCCTAACCTGAAAAAGCTCATCACTTAATGTAGTAAGAATCACCTAAAGAACTTTTTAAAAATTCAAACGTGGATCCTTTGTTATGTGCTGTTGGAGTCTCAGTGAGAATGAGGTAGACATGTGTAATTTGGAACAGCTTTTTACAGTGATAGAAATGTTCTGAATTGGATGGCTACTGAGCACTTGAAATATAACTAGTGCAATTAAGAAACAATTTTAAATTTCATGTAGTTTTTATTTAGTGGCTGTTGTATTAGACAGTGCACATCTACTGACATACATAAAAAATTATAGCACAGTGACATACGTCTGGTAAAGAGCCTTGTACTATGGAGCGTATGGTTCTTCCCCCATCTTAAGCTGTCTCACTGGTGCGTGTAACAATTCACACATGGGAATAGGTCCTGGGATTTAGAAATGAACAGGGGAATGGTGAAGAGGAAGCAGTCAAAGAAAGAAACTAAAACTTTAATGTCAACAAATGTTAGAGGTTTACAGGGTAGTGTCAGTGAAATAAAAATCATGTGATTCTTGACCCTTTTTCTTCAAATTCTAGGTTGCAGTCTGTAACTTGGCTTCCCTGGCCCTGAATATGTATGTCACATCAGAACATACATATGACTTTACAAAGTTGGCTGAAGTCACCAAAGTCATTGTCCGAAACTTGAATAAAATTATTGATATTAACTACTACCCTGTCCCAGAGGTATGAATAGATTTCTCTGCTTATTGGTAATAATTGAAATCCAAGGTGGAAGGAGTTGATCATAGTCTTTTAGTTATCATGTTATCATTGGAATGATTGGAATGGTGAGAAAACTGAGATAGAGAGTGTGTCATTTGGTACAGAATGTTGATTTTACTGTTCATTAATATCATCTCTTTCTTTTTAAATCTGTTGGCACAAAGGCAAACTTGTCGAATAAACGCCATCGCCCCATTGGAATTGGGGTACAAGGTCTGGCAGATGCTTTTATTCTGATGAGGTACCCTTTTGAGAGTCCAGAGGCCCAGTTATTGAATAAGCAGATCTTTGAAACCATTTACTATGGAGCCTTGGAAGCCAGCTGTGACCTGGCCAAGGAGTATGGCCCATATGAAACCTATGAGGGCTCTCCAGTCAGCAAAGGAGTAAGTATACAGATGAAATTTCTCTTTGCCTATGAGTTCCTGTAGTAGGCTTAATGGTAGCCCTCAAAAAGATATTCACATCCTAATGTTTGGAACCTCTGACTATTAAATTATTTGGTTTAAAAAGGGTCTTTGCAGATGTAATTGAGGAGGTTATCCTGGATTATCCAGACGGTCCCTAAATCCAGTGACAGTTGTCCTTACAAGAGACAGAGAAGGAGCAACACAACCATAGAGGCAGAGGTTAGAGAGATGTAGCCACAGCCCAGGAGAATTGAAGCCACTAGAAGCTGGGAGAGGCAAAGAACAATCTCCTCTAGAGCCTAGGAATGGAGGGGGCCTTCCCGATATACTGAGTTTGGGCTTCCGGCCTCCAAGACTGCAAGAGAACAAAGTTTTGTTATTTTAAGCCACTAATAAGTTGTAATTTGTTACACGAGACATCTGAAGCTCATATAGTCCTTTTGTTCTCTGGAGTAAAAAGTATATTCTATTTTAATCTGTTTATTTAAAACTAATTATTGCTAAAAGACATAGGAAGAATGCTAAGTTAGTTTTTTTTTTTTTCTTTTTGGATGGGTGGGGAAGGGAGCGGTGCCTTGCATGGCTTGCAGTATCTTAGTTCTCTGACCGGGGATCCTGAGCCCACAATAGTGAAAACACTGAATCTTAACTACTAGATCACCAGGGAACTCCCAAGTATTAGTTTTCTATAACAAAACTTAGCAGGTTAAAACAACATACATTCAGTATCAATTTCCATGGGTCAGGATGCAGACTTGGGCTGGCTTAATCTCTGGGTCTCTCAAAGTCAAGATGTCAGTAGAAGCTGTGGTCTCATCTCAGGCACAGTCCTCCAAGTCCTCCTGGTTGTTCATTTCCTTGCAGTTCTAGAGCTCATGGTATCTTACTTCTTCACAGCCAGTAGGAGGGCGAGTCCCTCATTTCAAGAGCCCAGTCCAGTCACCATTTTGGGCATTTTCTTTGTCAGGTCAGGACCACCTAGGATAATCTCCCTTTTTGCTAAAAAATTAAACCAATTCTCAACCTTAATTGCATCTGCAGAAACCCTTCACATTTGTCACGATGTGTGAGTGACATCCATCGTGTTTCCAGGTCCTGTATATACTGAAGAGGAAGAGAGTATGAGGGCCTGTACCCCAGGAAATGGGAATCTGAGTGCTGTCCTAGCATTCTGCCATCACACTGCCTTTATCCCCAGTAGGATGATTCTCTTCTCTGTAAAATAAGATGTTAGATTTAGTTCTCACAGTTCTTCCTGAATTTAGGAACTCTACATTGTTTGAAAATAGGTGTTAATTAGCTAAGTAGATAATATTTAGAGATAGGATAGATCAAGGTTGTAAAGAAAGATGAAGGTAGAGGGTAGAGTAATTCTTTTATTGTACAAAAAGAATACATTTCAGCAACATGCTTTCATTTGTTAAAATTTCCTGGTTTGTAGAGATGATGTGGGTCTTCTGAGAGGACTCAGCAGGGATAAGGGGAAGAGGTAAGCCTTAATCAGCCTGCTTTGAATCAATATGACTACATAGCAGTTTGTCTAGGAAAATCTCTGGGCCTTATACTCCTTACAAGACAGCATTTGATGGGATATGGGGACATGGCAGTTAGTCATTTGCCTGGTTTTTGTCATAGCTTCAGATGGTCACTGAATGATTTATCATCAATTTGGGTTGTTTGTTCCTTAGATCCTTCAGTATGATATGTGGAATGTTACTCCTACAGACCTGTGGGACTGGAGCCTTCTCAAGGAGAAAATTGCCAGGTAAGTAGAGATGTAAAGTAGCTTTGAAGTGAGGAGGGTTCAGGTT
This sequence comes from Madoqua kirkii, assembly GCA_006408675.1. NCBI lineage: Eukaryota > Metazoa > Chordata > Mammalia > Artiodactyla > Bovidae > Madoqua > Madoqua kirkii. The sequence continues at coordinate 19,075 of SJYC01020800.1, forward strand.
TTCATCCTGGCTCTTTCAAATTTAGGTATGTTATTTTAGCTTCAGAAATTCATCTTTTCTCTTTTAAATGGGACTAAAAAGACCTATCTATAGAACTGTAATTGTGAAAATACTTCCTAGGACAATATATGTATAGTAGCCTGCAATGAAAGCATTTTAATACCTGGTGGTAGTCGATCTTGTTTTAGGGGCTTAACTAGCAAGAACAGGAATTCTCTTTCTCATTAAGCATTCATATTTCCAAGTATGTTTGCTTTTTAAATGTTTTCCACTTTTATTCATTGCTTAATTACATTGGGCACATAAATGGCTTTCACTGAATTGATTGTCATAGGACTACATTAGGGAATTTAAAGAGCTTTTGGAGGGTTTAATATATTAAACTGTTGGGAAGAAAAATATAAAAATTGAGTCTGTAGGTCTTTTCAATTAATAAACATAAGAAATTTGAGTGCAGGCAGATGTTTTACTGAGTCAATAATGAAACAAGTTGCTTTTGCTTTCTGTCATGACTGTCTGACATGTCCAGGTTAATGTTTGCAGAAGGAAGCAGTAGCTTTAAAATGCTCTTTAAAAATACCAGTTTACCTTCAGATTGTTTCATCACTCAAATAATATATGTTAGACAATTTAGAAAAACATACAAGTGAAAAGGGAGTAAAATGAAAATTACCCCAGTACCACCTCCCCATAAAAAACCTGTTTGTATTTTTTTATCTGTCATCCTCAGACTTTCTTCTGGGTTTGTCTATATATGTGTATTTACATGCAAATTCAATTTTTACAAAAATGCCCCTGAACTCTATTTTTTACTTTTTTTTTCCCTCAAAATACTGTAGTTTAAATGTCTTTTATGTATAACTTTTTAAAGTTTCAAAATTAAAATAAAAATTTCAACATAAATACACATTCATTATTAATAGAGTTCAAGTAGAGAAATAAAATAGAACATAAAAGCTCTTTTTTATACCTCTTCTGCCAACCACTTGTCCTACAAAACAAACAGAAAACCAGCTTATTTCTTTTCTCAGAGTTCACCAGCATGAATGGTATATGTTTTTCTAGATCTTTTTCAGTTCGTTTGCAGATGTGATCAAACTTGACACATTCTGAGACTTTTTATTTAGTGATTTATTTTGGAGATCTTTCCCTTTTAGTACATGCAAATCTACCTAATATTTTAGTGATTACAGATGATTCCATAGTTTGGATGTATGTGACTTTTCAAACCACTGTCCACTTTACTGAGGGAGTAAAGACATGGAGCTAGTTTGTGGTTTACTTGATGCCTCACAACTAGAAAGTGACATAGAGAAGTTGAAATTTCAGTTGTGTACACTCCATTAGGATATGAGGCTCGATGCTAAGTACTGTATGAATCTGCTGCTGCTGCTGAGTCACTTCAGTCGTGTCCAACTCTGTGTGACCCCATAGAAGGCAGCCCACAAGGCTCCCCCATCCCTGGGATTCTCCAGGCAAGAACACTGGAGTGGGTTGCCATTTCCTTCTCCAATGCATGAAAGTGAAAAGTGAAAGTGAAGTTGCTCAGTTGTGTCCAACTCTTAGCGACCCCATGGACTGCAGCCTACCAGGCTCCTCCGTCCATGGAATTTTCCAGGCAAGAATCTAGAGGTATGGAATGTAGCAAAGGCAAGCTCTTTGTACTTGAGAAACTAAGTAAGGTAAGACATGTAAACACATAAAATATATGTAAAGGTACAGGTCATAAAAAATATTTGCAGTGCAAATACTTGTATTTGACAGCATTACTTAGTGTTGTCTGCCTGATCAGGAAAACTGTTTTAGCATAGGTATCTCTTCAGCTGAGGTTTTTATTATTACTATTTTTTACTACAATTATTGTTAATTTATTTTGGCTGTGCTGGTTCTTCATTGAGGCACTGGGCTTAGTTGCTGTGAGACATGTAGGATCTTAGTTTCTCAACCAGATATCAACCACATCTCCTGCATTGGAAGACAGATTTTTAACCACTGGACCACCAGGGAAGTCCCTAGGCTGAGCTTTTAAAGATGTGTTTAGCACAGTTTGAAGATTTTCAGAGCTCAGATACTACATTTTTAAGCACTCTCTATGGCACTGAATAGAGTCAAAAGATGTTAGCATTCTTCTAGGAACTTTAATGAGGTGATAGAGGAAGTCAGGAATATTATACTTTGAGCGTCATTTTCTCTATTCATTATCCTATTCAGTATAATGAAGAGTTGTGGTGATAGATGTTTGGGTCTTACCACTTTCACATTGTTAAGTTACCTTAAAGAGCCTAGCACAGTGATCACATAGTCTGTTAGAAAAGAGTGAGGGTTAAATGAGTGTACCTGAAACAGGTGGGGACTCTCCAACAGCCATTTGAGTGTTTCCTTGGGCAAGATGTTGTATAAAGTGCTATGATTCGTACATGGCATAAGTCATGGCATGATAAAAGTTGTCAGCAGTAAAAGTTGTGCTAATTCTGTTTAGGAATCAGTCATTCATTTAGGAGAGGGACATACTGTAGAGTTGCATCCCTGTAAGGGTTAAATGCAAACGTCAGCATGTGAATGTAAGTACATGTATGGTATTACAGCAACTGCTTTACTATAATGATTAAAGTAGCTATCTTCCTGACAGATAGTAGCATAAGGACCAGCACCTAATAATCTCCTTTTCTTCAGGTATGGTATAAGAAACAGTTTACTTATTGCCCCGATGCCTACTGCTTCAACTGCTCAGATATTGGGGAATAATGAGTCCATTGAACCTTATACCAGTAACATCTACACTCGCAGAGTCTTGTCAGGAGAATTTCAGGTGAGAAGATTACAACCAGACCTACTGGAAAGTCTTTTAGAAGCCTGATGTTAGGAGTAAAGCTACCCATATTTAGGATGCCCCTCTATCTTAGAATGGGGGCAAAGTTTGATAAAGTGAACTGTCATCTCTAATATTATTTATGTTACTTCAGCATATAATAGACATTTTATAAATATCTGGTAGAAGAATGAAGGATTGAGGGTTGAGTATGAAAGCAACTTGTTGATGTTAGAGTTCATGCAATGTGTAACCACTCTTTAATCATATAGTATATGTCATATACTATGCTTTAATCATATAGTATATGTCATATAGCACATATACGTGTGCTAAACTATAACACATATACTATAGCCTCAAATGCTTAAGTTAATGATACTCCAGATGTATAGAAGTATCTTTTAAGATAGTGGTTCTCAGCCTTGGTTACAAATTAGAATTTCTGATGGGAAGGACCAGTGGTTGTTTTGTTGTGTTTTTGAGGTTCCCAAGTAATTCTTGTGTGCAGGTTGAGAACCACTAATTTAAAAGATATTTAAAAGATATTTCTTGTGAATTTACAAGTATTCTGAAGTAAATTTCTGTAAGATTTGAGCTGGTACATTTCATAATTTTCTCAAGTATTTGCTGTGTCCATACTTAAGAAAAGAATAATTCTACATACCCAGCTTAGGCAGTTAGCTCCTTTCACTTTTGCAAATAGAATATGTTATGTTTTGAATAACAGGTATCAGGATTTTAGAGGAATGTAGCTTTCATGTGATGGGATATGTCACTCAGTTTCATAAAAAATAGAATTTACCAAGCAATCAAATGTTAAACTCCAAGTGTGTAATCCTCTTCAGGCCCTGTTGTTTATCCCTTCACATTTTTTTCTCCTTTTCCTTTCAGATTGTAAATCCTCACTTACTTAAAGATCTTACTGAGCGGGGCTTGTGGAATGAAGAGATGAAAAATCAGATTATTGCATGCAGTGGCTCCATCCAGGTACAGAATGACCAAAAAAAAAGAAAGTGTGCTCTTCAGGAGCTAAGTTGAACATTGGTATCTTCTCGATTATCCCAGGCAATACAGAGAAAGATGGCTCTTCATCTGGTCATATGTCTAGGCCTTACCCTCTTGTTTGTGCTGCACTATAAAACAGTGGTTCCCAACTTCTCTGCACATTAGAATATATTAAAGAGCTATTAAAGCTGAAGCTTAGGTTGTTCCCATACCAATTAAATGTCTGGGAATGAGAGTTCAGGCATCAGTATTTTTTAAAGACTCTCTAGATAATTCCAAAGTGCATCAGAGTTTGGAGACCAGTGATATAAAGCCTGAAATTAGAGTCAAACTTAATTAAAAAGTTTGATGGAGATTGAAGACTGATAGTACAAAAGACAGAGCCACAAATATTGTTTAATAATAAAATATTTGCAGTTGAGAATCAAGAAGCATTTATTTGTAGACAGGCCACTCACTTATTAGATATTGGTCTGCTCAGCAACAGAGATAAAGATTCCTGTAACATTTCTGTATTTGCTGATGGAAACTGTAGCATTAGCCAGTCTATGTTTTGATGCACGCTAACCCTTATTTCTATTGACTTCAAGTGGAGTTTTTGGAGTCCTACTATATTTAAAGGGTTTTTGTCTCATTGCTTCCTTGGGTCATGTTTCTGTGAGTTACAGCCCTGAGTTTTTGTATTTTCTGCAAAACTCAAGGGTCATTTATTGCTTAGCTTTTGGCCATTAAGCAATTAAAAATGAATGTTACATAACTACCACCAGATTGATATTTTGTTGGTTAGATGGGGTTTTTTTTGACTTTGTAAGCTGGAAGTGAGTAGTCTTAGGAAACTTGATAAGGATCATACTGTATTAAATGGAATGGCTGAGATCAGATCTGACTGGAAGTAGAATCATGGCCAGACCCTGGGGCATTGTTCTATTAATTATACTGCTTTCTTCAACCAGAGTACAATAGCATCTGCTTTACCTTCTTCAGAGCATACCAGAAATTCCTGATGACCTGAAGCAGCTTTATAAGACTGTGTGGGAAATCTCTCAGAAAACTGTACTCAAGATGGCTGCCGAGAGAGGCGCTTTCATTGATCAAAGCAGTCCTTGAACATACATATTGCTGAGCCTAACTATGGCAAACTCACTAGTATGCACTTCTACGGCTGGAAACAGGTTGGTGGAGGAAGTCAACCAACTTGGAATATTTTAGAATTGGAACAGAGTTGTATATTCTAGCTACCTAGTAAATATTGCCACCTGGAAGTTCTTTCACTTTAAGTCCAATATGTTAAAACTAATGCACGGGTTTATGCTAGATTAAGCTCTCACTTTGAATTTTCTTATTTTGGGTGGGATTATTTTATTCAAAGTTTGTAAGCTCATAGGAGTTATCTGTGATCCTTCCTTTACTTCCCGTGTAGTCATTCACCATGTGCTGTTGGTTGTTCGTTTGTACCATTTCCTGAATGCCTTTCTTTCTATTCCGTCAGCACCACCACCTTTATTCTTAAGTTTTTACCTGATCTCTTTGCTTATGGTATCTTTACTGTAGGCCAGCTTGTGTCCTGCTACCATTCCTAAAATAAAACTATACATCAACCACCTATTCAAAAATATCCATTGTTTCCCAGCTTTAAAACAGAATAAAAGCCAATCATTTAGCTAGTCACTGCCAACTGTAAAGACTTGTGAGTCTATGATGTATTCTTTTTTTAAAAAAAGAATGTTCATTTTCATTTGTTTGACTTGCATCGGGCCTTAGTTGTGGCACACAGGTTCTATCATTTGTTGGGGCACGCAGACCCTCTAGTTGTGGTGCTTGGACTCTAGAGTGTACGGGCTCAGCAGTTGGCTGCAGGCTTAGTTGCTCTGCAGCATGCAGGATCTTAGTTCCTGAACCAGGGGTCAAAGCCATGTCTCCTGCATTGTGAGGCAGAGTCTTAACCACTGAACCATCAGGGAAGTCGCTATAATGTATTCTTACTCGCTAACAATATTCTCGGTATTTATATAGAATTATAATTTTATCCTTTTATTTAACAAACTTTTATTGAACTTGTACAGTGTTCCAGCACTGGGGGTACTGAATAGAAGGTGATGGTTCTTATCCATGAAATAGTATCATCTGTTCTTGTACAGACAAACAGTCTAGACCTCTAAATAGTTATAATCTAAAGCAGACAGGTTTTCTTAGGTACACTTGGAAGTCGTACATGTAAACAAACAAAAAAAGACTAGAGAACAAAAATATTTGACATTTTGAAAGAGATAAGCTTGTTTTAGTGGTGAAAAGGATAGCGTGTACTGTCTGTCTCCTCTCTCTCTAAGCGTTTTTGACAGGGCTTCCTGTGCTGTGTGTGTGCTGTGCCTAGTCACTCAGTCATGTCCAACTCTTTGCAACCCCATGGACTGCACCCAGCAGGCTCCTTTGTCCATGGAATTCTGCAGGCAAGAATACTGGAGTGGGTAGCCTTTCCCTTCTCCAGGGAATTTCCCCAACCTGGGGATCAAACCCAGGTCTCCCGCATTGCAAGCGGATTCTTTACCATCTGAGCCACCAGGGAAGCCCAAATGAAAAAAACAGCTGGGGCTTCCTAGAGGAGATATAATTCTAAATTTAGAAAGCAGTTTGACCTAATCTATGGAAATGTATTTTACAATTGGTCTTGAATGTTTGATGTTCTCACAGCTAATTAGTTGTTCTTACTTCCATTTTAGGGTTTGAAGACTGGGATGTATTATTTAAGGACAAGACCAGCTGCTAATCCAATCCAGTTCACTCTAAATAAAGAAAAGCTGAAAGATAAGGAAAAGGTATCGAAAGAAGAAGAAAAGGAGAGGAACACAGCAGCCATGGTGTGCTCTTTGGAGAACAGAGATGAATGTCTGATGTGTGGGTCCTGAGGAAGGGCTTAGAAGAGACCAGCACTTCTTCAGTAGCCAAACTACTTCTTGCCCATAGTTAGGTGCAGTAGGTTTGCTTGAAGGGGTAAGGCTTTGCTGGACCTTTTTGCAGCAAAAAGATCAATTGGTTTAAAGTACTATTTCTGTATAAGTGTGAAAGTAATTATTATTTTTTATTGATATATTGGAAATCAAAGTAGATGTTTTAGAAATGCAAAAGAAGTCATTTTGCAAATAGGAGTGATTAAGTAGGGTTTTTATCACCCATCTGGCACCCCTTTTCTGGTGACTTCCATATTGGTAAGGAAACTTTGGTGTGTGCATAGAAGCAAAATGAGTCATAACCTGTGAGAAGTGCTGATGGGGCCTTTATCTGGGTATGGTCTTAATAGGTCATTCTGAAATTAAAATAATAACATTTCTAAATAACTGTGTGAGAGTAATTTTGTCACTTATTTTCTTTCAAAGGTCAAATTTGTAAAAGCATTTTTTGTTCTTTGAGAGTTCAGAGAAGAAATTTTAAGACAAGTTACTTAGACACCATATAGAATTCTGATTTTAATATATGCCTTTTTCCTCTTTTTAAAAAACTGTGGTAAAATAAGCATAACTAAATGTTACCGTTTTACCCATTTTAAAGTATACAATTTAGTGACATTAAGTACAAAGTACAGCTATCACTACTATTTCCAGAACTTTTTCATCATCCCAAACAGAAAGTTTATGTATAGAACAATGAATTCCTGATGCCCTTCTATCATTGCCTGGTAACTTCTGTTCTATTTTCTGTCTCTAAATTTCCTTATTCTTGGTATCTCAAGTAGAAGGGATCTTAATATGTGTTTTTTTCTGTCTGGCTTATTTCACTTAGCATAATGTTTTCAAGGTTCATTTATGTTTCACATATCAGAACTTCATATCTTTTTAGGGACGAGTAATACCTTGTGTGTATACATATATGTATATGCATACACACACATACACACACACACATATATATATACATCTCATTTCGTTTATCCATTCATCTCTTAATGGACATTTGGGCTGTTTCCACCTTTTGGCTATTGTGACTAATTGCTGCTGTTAACATTGATGCACAAGTAGTCTGTTTGAATTCCTGCTTTCAGTTCTTTTGGGTATGTACTAGAAGTTCAGTGATTGGAATATCTGGTAATCTTCTGTTTAACTGTACTAATGACTCTTGAGAAATCTGTATGCAGGTCAGGAAGCAACAGTTAGAACTGGACCTAGAACCACAGACTGGTTCCAAATAGGAAAAGGAGTACGTCAAGGCTGTATATTGTCATCCTGCTTATTTAACTTGTATGCAGAGTACATCATGAGAAATGCTGGACTGGAAGAAACACAAGCTGGAATCAAGATTGCCCGGAGAAATATCAGTAACCTCAGATATGCAGATGACACCACCCTTATGGCAGAAAGTGAGGAGGGACTAAAAAGCCTTTTGATGAAAGTGAAAGAGGAGAGCGAAAAAGTTGGCCTAATGCTCAACATTCAGAAAACGAAGATCATGGCATCCGGCCCCATCACTTCATGGGAAATAGATGGGGAAACAGTGGAAACAGTGTCAGACTTTATTTTTGGGGCTCCAAAATCACTGCAGATATTGACTGCAGCCATGAAATTAAAAGACGCTTACTCCTTGGAAGAAAAGTTATGACCAACCTAGATAGTATATTCAAAAGCAGAGACATTACTTTGCCGACTAAGGTCCGTCTAGTCAAGGCTATGGTTTTTCCAGTGGTCATGTATGGATGTGAGAGTTGGACTGTGAAGAAAGCTAAGTGCCGAAGAACTTTTGCTTTTGAACTGTGGTGTCAGAGAAGACTCTTGAGAGTCCCTTGGACTGCAAGGAGATCAACCCTGGGATTTCTTTGGAAGGAATGATGCTAAAGCTGAAACTCCAGTACTTTGGCCACCTCATGAGAAGAGCTGACTCATTGGAAAAGACTCTGATGCTGGGAGGGATTGGGGGCAGGAGGAGAAGGGGACGACCGAGGATGAGATGGCTGGATGGCATCATGGATTCGATGGATGTGAGTCTGAACTCTGGGAGATGGTGATGAACAGGGAGGCCTGGCATGCTGCGATTCATGGAGTTGCAAAGAGTCAGACACGACTGAGCGACTGAACTAAACTGAACTGAATGACTTTTGACTATTTGATTATAATGTGTCTTGGTATGGGTCCCTGAATTTATCCTAACTAGAGTTTATTGAGCTGCTTGGTATAGTAGATTCACATCTTTTGTTAAATTGGAGAAATTTTCAGCCATTATTACTTCAGATAATGATTTTGCCCCTTTCCCTCTTTTCCTTCTGGGACTTATATGTTGCATTTATCAGTCCACTTTATTAGTGTCTCAGCAGGTCCTTTAGGCTTTGTTCACTTTTCTTCATCTTATTTTTTCCTCTAATCTTAGTAGTCTTATCTTCCAGTTCATTTATTCTTCTTCCTCAACTTTGCTGTTGAGCCCCTCTTGTGAAATTTTCATTTCATTTACTGCTCTTTCCAGCTCTTGAATGTCTGATTCCTTTATTTCTTTGTCTTTGTTGATAGTCTGATTTTGTTACTACAAAATCTTTGTTACTACATTGTTTTCCTTTAGCTCTTTGGTTATGTTTAAGACAGTTTTTTTAATGTCTGTCTAGAAAGTCTGATGGCTGAGTTTCTCTGGAGTGGTTTTTGTCAGTTTATATTGTTCCTTTGAATGCTTTCCTGTTTATAATGCTTATGATTTTTGTTGTTGAAACATTCTGAGTCATTTGCAAAATGTCTTTGCAGTGAAGTCTGCTCTTCAGAGTATGTTCGGTTCGTGTTCTGATAGCTTTCCTAGGTCTTTGCAGATTGGCTCTGTGCTAGGACACTCATACTTCTCTAGGCTTGCTCTGAGCCTAAGGAATGTGATGGTTGATTTTATGTGTCAGCTGGCTAGGCCATAGTATCTAGATATTTATCAAACACTAAAAAGATCTATGAAGGTATTTCTTTAGATGAAATTAGCATTTAAGTTCATTGACTTTGAGTAAATCAGATCATCCTCCAAAATATGAGTACCCTCATCCAATCAGTTAAAGTCCTTAAGAGGAAGAAGACTGTGGTCCCCTGAGAAAAAAGGACTTCTGCCTCCAGACTGCCATTGGACTGATCTGCAATATCTGCTCTTCTCTGGGTTCCCATCCCAGTGGCTTACTCTGCCAATTTTGGATTTCCCAGTTGTACAATTTTATATATGTGTATATATATAGAGAGGGGGGGAGAGATATGGTTGACCATTGAACAACATGAGTTTTAAGTGCATGAGCCCACTTACATTTGGATTTCTTCAAAAAGTGTGGCAGTAGTATACAATCTGATTGGTTGAATCTGAATGTGGAACCATGGATGTTATCATGGGACTTAAACATCCATGGATTTTTGTATCCTTAATGTGTCCTAGAACCAATCCTTGCATTGTTCAAGGGTCAAGGGAATATATAGATAAGATAGTATATGTGTGCATACACACACACACACACGCACACACACACAGCTTATTTTCTCTGGAGAATGAGAACCTGACTAATAAAAGGTTTTGGTACTGAAAATGGTTCTGTTGGAATGGAATCCTAAGGATGAATTTTCCTGAATTGGTTGTCTAACTTGATGAGATTTAAGCATGACTTTCCAGTAGTGACGAGAGCTCTGATAGCCCATGGGGTGATGTGGCAATAGAGATATGCAGAATACCATCAATGGATATTCCTAATCAAATATAAGAGGCAAGGGTCTGAGTTGCCATGTATTTGTTCTGCCTCAGGGATATATCAGCTCTCCAGCCCAGTACTGTAATTTATGGTTCATCTTGATCACTTTTCCTTTCCATGGTACATCACACTGCTTCATTACATTGAGGTACAGATTGGACCTAGTGAGCGAAAAGAAGCAGCTACTGTAGACTTACCAGTACGACGTTTGTGTATCAGAGAGTCTAAGTCTGACAAAAATTAAGGCACCTCTATCCCTGAAATTTCTAGGGGTCAGTGGTATGAGGCATGTTGAGGTATTCCCTCCATGGTGAGGGATAAATTGTTCTGACTCCTCTTAAAACAAAAAGGCATAAAGCCTAGTGGTCCTCATACTCCTCATTTGGGTGTGTTATTTTGACCCATTTACCATATGACCCTAAAAGCTGCTAGTTTTGAGTGGGGCCCAGAACAAAGAAGGCTCTGCAACATGTCCAGCCTGTCATGCAACCTACTCAAGTATCTGACCATCCTCTTTCTATCCCTTGAGAGAGACAGATTCTGGCTGCTACTTACTGTGCCGCAAGCCTGCTTAACCAAAGACCATCAAGTTCCTATGCACCCTGAACTGCTGTCATGAAGTGGGTATGATCTGCCCACTAAACCTAAAGTTGGCATGCATGGTAGCATTCCATAGTAGCATCATCAAATGGAAGTTGTATGTACAAGCCTGGCCTCAAGCAGGCCCTGGATGCACAAGTAATCTACTGAAGAAGTGGCCCAAATGCCCATGGTTCTTAGCCTGCACCCATCACCTCATGGGATGTTCTATATAATCAATTGACAGAGGAAGAGAAACCTGGGTGGTTTACAGCTGGTTCTGCACAGTACAGGACACCTCTTTAGAGGACATCCCTAAAGGACACCCCATTCCATAGATGACAGTAAAGGAGATCTTTCAAGTACGGGTGACTTAGATAAATCACACTGGCTACTATGGGAAGAGTGTCCTGACCAATGGGTTTGGATCAAGCTCAAGTACAGATAAAGACCTAATCTGGCCTTTGAATGAGATTGGGTCCCAAGAGAAGACCTGATTTGGGTGATTCTCAGACTGCTGGGCCTCCTGGCTGGACTTCAACTGTTTGGGCTAGACTGGACACCTGGGATAGGCCTGATCTGTGTGCTTGTGTCAGATAGGGATATCAGGCAGAGCCTCACCTGTGTTTGGAACTGCCTGAACTCTGGAATCCAGCCTGTGTGCTTGCATTAGACTGGGCCTAGGCATCAAGACAGACCTGGCTATTTGGTCAGACTGGGCTTCATGTCAAGTCTTATGCCATATTTGGGACAGATTGGGCATCAGGGAAGGATCTGTCCTGTATTACTTGTTTCAAACTGTGTGTTCAGGGCAAATGGTCATCTGCATGACTTCATATAACTTCCAGTAGAGCTCCATATATCCAGCTATTCACTGGGGACTTTCTCAGGAGTCAGGGAGAAGAGGACAGAGAAACAAAACTAATAGGGATAAATAGGGGGAAACAATTTTATTATTGGATTGAAAACAGCATTCTAAGGATTCAAAAAGGAATAGTTTACCAACAGTGAACCTGCTGTTGAGCCTGTAATGTCAGGAAATTCCAGCCCGGGCCTCAGTACTGCCTGTTTATCTCTTGTTCCCAGAGGTCACAGCCCCAATCTCCCATATTGAGGAAGTTCACTCTGGCAGTTTCCCTTTCACTCTCGTATTTTGCAGCTTCTCTGGCTTCTCCCTAACTTCCCGGGCTAGTTCCTTTCCACAGAGCATCTTTTCTATATGTTGCCGGATCTCTCTGGTCCTCACCCCATAAATGACTGGATTCAAGGTTCCTGGGGCAGCAAATAGATGGCACTGAGGAGGTTCTGGACATCCTGAGCCACAGTCTTGGCTACTCGGAACACGATGGAAGTGGAGAGACCAGAGAGGTAGATGGTGAGGATGACCAGTAAGTGGGAGCCGCACGTGTGCAAGGCCTTGGCTCGGGCTCCCCCAGAAGATATCTGGAAGGCAGCATAGATGATGCGGGTGTAGGAGGTCCCCAGCAGGGCTAGATCAAAGCTCACAGTGGCCAGCCGCATGGCCAGCCCCAAATGGTTGTTGAAGGTCAAGTCTCCACAAGCTATACTCAGCAGTGCAATGTACTCGCAGGTGAAATGTCGGATCACCGCTGTCCGGCAAAATCGAGCTTGTGAGGTTAGCACCACCAAGGGCACTGCCACTCCCAGGCTCCGTGTCAGGGCGAAAAAGGCCAGCACACCCAGCAAACGGGAGGTCATCAGGTCAGTGTAGCGGAGCGGGTGGCAGATGGCCACGTAGCGGTCCAGGGCCATGGCCAGCAGGAGGTTGTAGTCCAGAAGGAGCGTGAAGTAGATGAAGAACATCTGGGCCAGGCAGCCATGCAGTGATATGGGGTTAGCATAATGCACAAAGCCTTCCAACATTTTGGGCATCACTGCTGTAGCAGCACAGATGTTAACAGCCAGGAGCAGGGCAATGAGCACGTACATGGGCTGGTGCAGGCTCCGCTGGGCTGCCACTGTGTGGATGACCAGGGCGTTGGCAGAGATGATGGTCACATAGAGGAAAGTAAGAGGCAGGACCAGGAAGGGCCTCCACTCTGACAATCCAGGAAAGCCCACCAGGAAGAAGTTGGTATAGGAAATGTTGAAGGTGCTGGTATTTCGATCCTCACCCATTGGCTTTGGCCCTGGGCTGGCCCCAGAAGTGGGGATCAGAGACTGTTAGAACAAAACGGTCAGTGGAAGAAAGCCGATTTCTATTGCTATTTTGGGGCCTGAGGGGTTTGTGATGAAGATCCACCTCTTCATGTGTCTATGGCCATATCTATGGGGGAATGACAGGTGTTGTGTCAGGTGTAATGGGAGCTACAAAGATGAACAAGACATTCTTTGTCTTCAGGGAGCTCTTAGTTTATGTACGTGAGGTGTAAACTTACAAGATGCTGTTTATCAGGACTTCCCTGGTGGTCCAGTGGCTTCCAATGCAGGGGGCCCAGGTTTGATCCCTGGTCTGGGAACTAGATCCCATATACCACAACTGAGACTTAGTACAGCCAAATAAATTTTAAAAAAAGATACTCTTTCTGTGATATTTCTGATATTTGATTGCTGAGTAAAAATGTTCAGAGGAAATTAGGTATGGTGTAGGAGAGAAGAAAAAGGAGTGAGGGCCCAGAGGCACTAAAAAGGATGAAGAATATCCTTGATTAGGAGGAAGAAAAGTATATGAGGAATCTTTGGTCTAAGAAACCTGGGAAGGACCAAGTAGGGGTTTTGGGGAGTGAGGAAAATACCAGGCTCATCTGTCCATGGGATTCTCTAGGCAAGAATACTGGAGTGGGTTGCCATGGTCTTCTCCAGGGGACCTTCCCAACCCAGGGATCAAACCCACATCTCTTAATGTCTCCTGCATTGGCAAGCGGGTTCTCTATCACTAGCATCACCTGGGAAGCCCCCACATTGGGCTAAGAAACCTGGGAAGGACCATGTAGGGGTTTATTGGAGTGAAGCACCAGTGAGGAATGATGGTCTCACTTTTGTGCCTGGGGTACACTCTGTGTCAAGGATAGAGGAAGCTGCTGAGCAGAGCTTCTGTCTTCTTGGACACAAAGCACAGGCCACAGAGACTTGTCTCTACCTAAGACCCTCTCGACTGGCTGAGGGGCCTCTTGCCTGGGCTTGCCCCCAGTGGATAATGCTTGCTTTCCTTTCGGAAGGTGAGTTCTGGGGGAGCAGGAGTAACAGCACACTTCTGTTGTGTTCTCTGGAGCTCCAGCACAGAGGAGGCACAGAGGAGGTGCTGGAACATTGCTTGCTGAGTAGGTGAATGAGGAAAAGGGAGAAGGTGGTAAGAAGCTATCAGCTGGGCTCTGAAGAGCAGCAGTTTCAAAGTGTTGGCCTGGTTTTTGTATAATTAGGATATTAAAAGATGTGTAATTCAGTACTGGGCCCACATCTTACCCAGATTCTTAGGGAATCTTAGGGAGTACAATTTGGTGGTGGTAGGTGTGATGATAAGAGAAATTAACACTGAGGTAATTGTTTACCTTATTTCAGGTAGCATTCTAAATGGTTTCACTTATTAATTTTTCAATCTTCTTAATTTTATTGAAAAAGAAAGTGAGGCACAGAGAGATAAAGTCTAGTTCCGCAGCTGTTAAATGGCAGACCTGGATTTGAAGTCAGACTCCGGAGTGCATGCTCTTAACAACGTCAGGATGATCAACTTGTCCTGCTGTGCCTGAGGTGTTCCTGGTATTAGAGATGAACATGTGGGGTCCCAGGAAAGTTTTCAGGCAAACCAGGCAGTTGATCATTTTACTATTATCACTGGTAACCTTGAGGATTAGAGAAGCCTCATAAATTGTAGGGCTTCCCTGGTGGCTCAGTGGTAAAGAATCCACCTACCAATGCAGGAGACACAAGAGACTTGGGTTTGATCCCAGTGTCAGGAAGATCCCCTGGAGTAGGAAATGACAACCCACTCCAGTATTCTTCCCTGGGAAATCCCATGGACAGATGAGCCTGGCGGGTACAGTCCATGGCGTCACCAGTCAGACATGACTTAGTGACTAAACAACAATAACAACATAGCTTGTAGAGCAGCCAGGAAGAAACATTCTTCCTTCTTAGAGGTTTGAATGTAGTGTCTCTGAAAATCAGTATTTATACTGGTGTTACTATAGCCACCCTCTGAATACTCAGAAGAGTACAGAGAAACATCCTGAAGTTCACAGGGAGCCCTCTATATAGGAATTGGATTTGGAATTCCAGGGCCCACCCTGGAATGTGTTTCTGGAACTCTTAGAGCATTGTTTTAGACAGAATAATTCAGATTTTGGGAAGTGGCTGGGCAAGACAACCCTTGTGAGGAGGCGGTAAAATCCTTAGGGGAGTTCTGTTGAAGATGGTCCAGTGGGGTGGAATTGAGAATCTGAGAGCGAAGGAGGTGAGAGGTGACCTGTGATAGAATAAAAGGGTGAGGGGGAAATGCAACCTGGAGGAGCAGTGGCCACGAAGACGTTCAGGGACCTGTGCTCCTTCTTCCCAAAGGCCCCAGGGTGGTCCCTTGAGGGGGAGAAAAAGCTGGCATGGGCTGCCCACAACCCTTTTACAAGAGTGGCCTATCTCCATCATGCGAACTGTACTTTGCTCTTCTGTTTTGTGTCTTAAGATTACTTAAGTAAACTAATAAAAGAGCTTCTTTGACACTGGGCCCCAGAGTATCCAGGAGAGGAAAGAGAATAACAACCTCCTCAAGGAGGGTCAGAAAGGATGAAAAAGACTGAAAGATGAGGAGATCAGTTTACTGTCTAATGAAGGTCTTAAAGGAGATAAGGAGATGTTTCTAGAGACAGATCAGTCAGACTTAAGAACCAACTGGAAGTGGAGAGAGACAGGAATCAACAATAATTACAAGATTTCTTTTTGTTTTTTTCCGGATATGATGACTACATTGAAGCTGCTAAAACCTGAGGAAAGAGCAACAGGGTTGGGGTGTCGGGAGGTACAGTCAATACACACGTTTGGATGTTGTGAAAACTCATAAGTGAAAAGATGCCCAGTCGTCAACAACTGGAAATGGGTGTGGAGTGCTCAGATGAAGGATTGAAACTAGAGATGGGGATGATAATTTTATTCAGGGCATGAGATAGAATCCTGAGGGGCAGACAGAATAACTGGTGTCAGCAAAGGAGACATAAAGAGTAGAGGGATGGAGTGAGAGCCAGGAGCAAACAGGATTCTGGAAACCAGAGGAGGAAAGGTTCTGCTGCTTTGGAGGCTTCATGGTAAAGAATAGCTCAGTCAATAAAGACTCTGCCTGTAATGCAAGAGACCCCGGATTGATTCCTGAGTCGGGAAGATCTGCTGGAGAAGGGATAAGCTACCCACTCCAGTATTCTTGGGCTTCCCCTGTGGTTCAGCTGGTAAAGAATCTGCCTGCAATGTGGGAGACCTGGCTTTGATCCCTGGGTTGGGAAGATCCCCTGGAGAAGGGAAAGGCTACCCACTCCAGTATTCAGGCCTGGAGAATTCCATGGACTGTATAGTCTATGGGATTGCAAATAGTCGGACACAACTGTGGGCTTCCCTAGTTGGTAAAGAATCTGTTTGCAATGTAGGAATTTGCTTGAGATGCAGGAGACTGGGGTTCGACTCCTGGGTCCGGAAGGTCCCCTGGAGAAGGAAACAGCAACCCACTCCAGTATTCTTGCCTGGAAAATCCCACGGCCAGAGGAGCCTGGCAGGCTATGGTCCATGGGGCTGCAAGAGTCAGACACGACTCAGGGACTAAATCACCATGCAGAGGCAAAAGACCAACACAGCTAAGTCACCCTGCAAAGCTTATTGTTCTGAGTAGCAGGGGAGGGACCAGGTAAGAGGGCTGAGATGAAGAGGCCAGACATCATGTGCTTTCTAGACAAGAGCTCCTTGAACCCCCCTACTGTGCTCATCTTTCTCTCTTCCTCTGTTCCCAGTAAGATTCCCAGTAAAAGAGAAGTCTCTCTTTTCTCTCCCCACTCCCTCTTTTTTTTCCCCTGCACCATGCAGCTTATGGGATCTTAGTTCCCCTATCAAGGATTGAACCCAAGCCCTCTGCACTGTGAGCATGGAGTCTTAACCACTGACCCTCCAGGGAAGTCCCTCTCCTCTCTTTTGTCCTCAGGGTATCTTCCACTTCTCCCCTTCATATCCCTTGAATATGGAGTTCAAGTCTGTCTGGTGAAAATAAACTTCCATAACTTCATTCAGCCCTCAAGCTTCCAATCTTTCTCCTCACCCCTGAAGCCAAGGCCCTGGACATGCCTTTATCATGCAATAATCACTGAATTGCTCATCAGGCTCCCCACTAGACTGAAGCTGTTGCTGGTGGGGCAACCATGTCTTACTCCTCTCTTCTCTCTGTCCCAGTGCCCGGCATAGAGCCCACTGCAGAGTACCTGCTCAGTAGGTGTTGTGTTGCAAGAATACATAATGCACCAAGGAATTTTAATAAACATTCTCGTGTACGACTAACATAGAGTAGCCCTTTGAGGCTGAATGAATAAACCAGTGAATGAATGAAAATCAAACCCCTTCAAGCCTCAGAGATTCCAAGTGATTTGCTTAGTCTCACCTAGCAAGAAGAGCCAGGCCTCAAATCTAGGTCTTCTTGGACTCTGCTGTCTGTACCACAGTTCTTCCTTCTCATCCACACATGAGATAGCATTGGACAGGCTCCAAGCAGTTTTAGCCTCAGCAGCAATGCTGCTGCTAAGTTGCTTCAGTTGTGTCCGACTCTGTGCAACCCCATAGAGGGCAGCCCACCAGGCTCCCCTGTCCCTGGGATTCTCCAGACAAGAACACTGGAGTGGGTTGCCATTTCCTTCTCCAATACAGCAACAATACTATGAGTTAAAATTTATTGACTACTTACTGCACACCGGGCATGGTTCCAAATGCTTTTCCATTTGTTATCTGTAATATTCAAAGCAACCTTAAGAGATGAATACTATTTATTAACCCAGTTTACAGACATTAATACTGGGGCTCAAAGACAATAACTAATTTTCTTAAAGTGTCATAGATGTTAACGGATAGCTGGGATGTGATGTAGGTTTGCCAGTGCTGAAGTTCAATGCCAATCTCAGGCTTACCTGCCTCAAACTCCCCGTAAGTCCCCTGTCTTCTCACGCCCAACCTCACTGTGGCAGCCTCTAGAACACTCCTGTTGGGTGGTGGCCTGCTATGGCTTTAGTATCACCTCTGAAAAGGTAAGGCCTGAGGTCTGTGTCCAACTCCAAGGCACTGCTCTGTGAGGCTGAAGGAAGGGGTGGACAAGTAGACCTGTGTCTCCAGGGGATTCCCAGTGGAGGATGAGATTCCCAGTGGGCAAGTGTTTCCAGGGACTCAAAGGAGAAAGCAATGAGAAACCCAGGAAGTTGAAGGAGGACCCCAGGGAGAGAGGCTGTGTGGAGATGATGGTGAACTAACATTTTTATTTCTATGGCTCTAGCTTTTTCTCACAGAGTGGTCACGTCTGCAGAGGAGTTCCCCACTTTACAGATGAGCCATTAGAGACTCAGAACAAGTCAGGGTTGAGGGAGGCTTCCATCCCAGGGGACCAACAGACTGGGGATGACTGACTGGGATGACCTGGGGCTCCACTGAGGGGAAGGAGCTCCTGCAATTTGGGGGTCAGCCAAAGGCAGGAAGGGGCATTTAGGTGACAGTGAAAAGTGTGGTGTGTGTGCATGTACACATATGCTTGAGCACGAGCACCTGAGCATGTACACACACACTGAAATTGATGAGGCATTAACTTTCCCAGAATGGGTGACTAAGGGGCTTGAGTGGGAGGTGACTTTGGTTGGTGTGGGTTGTACTGTGAGCAGCCAGGACTCACAGAGGCAGAGGTGGCTCTTCCAGGGAGGCATCACCAGTTTGTCCCCTGGAATTTGAAAGTGGTAGCACTGGAAAACTCTTTCTCTACCTTCTTTGGGGTAACGTCTTTCATGATTTCACTTTATCTTCGCTGTTGTTTTACAAGCTGTGCCTCTTAGTGGTTGCCTTAGGTTTTGTACACATCTTTAACTTACCATAGCCTACTTTCAAATAGTATTAGCCACTTCAACGAAGAGTTTGAGATCCTTGCAGCAAGATTCTTCCACTGCCCTTCTTCCACTGTTTGTGTTATTGTTGTCATTTGCTTTATTTACAGATAAGTTATAAACCTCACAATACATTTGTATATATTTTGGGCTTTATACAGTTCATTGTGTTCTAAAGAGATTTATAAAAATAAGAAAAAATTAATATTTGTTTGAAAAATTCATTAATGTTGTATGTGACTATAGTTTATTGCTAGCATCCAGGGTATAAATGTACCGCAACCTATTTACATACTCCATCGCTGAGGGACATTTATGTTGTTTCTGGTTTTTCCTAATTAGGGATAAAGTGAAAGTGAAGTCATTCAGTCGTGTCCAGCTCTTTGCAACCCCATGAACCACAGCATGCCAGGCCTGTAGCCTACAAGGCTCCTCTGTCCATGGGATTTTCCAGGCAATAGTACTGGAGTGGATTGCCATTTCCCTCTCCAGGGGATCTTCACAACCCAGGGATCGAACCCGAGTCTCCTGCATTGTAGACAGACGCTTTACCATCTGAGCCACCAGGGAAGTCAAGGCCAATATAAATAGCTTTGTCTATGTATTTTGATGCTCATGTCCCTGAGGAGGTTTCCTGGGTCAAAGGGTATGCATAAATATCTTGGATTTTACTCAGTTCAGTTCATTTCAGTTCAGTTCAGTCTCTCAGTCGTGTCCGACTCTTTGCGACCCCATGAACTGAAACACACCAGGCCTCCCTGTCCATCACCAACTCCCGGAGTCCACCCAAACCCATGTTCATCAAGTCAGTGATGCCATCCAGCCATCTCGTCCTCTGTCGTCCCCTTCTCTTCCTGCCCTCAATCTTTCCCAGCATCAGGGTCTTTTCAAATGAGTCAGCTCTTTGCATCAAGTGGCGAAAGTATTGGAGTTTCAGCTTCAACATCAGTCCTTTCTCTAGTGGGATCTCCTTGCAGTTCAAGGGAGCCTCAAGAATCTTCTCCAACACCACAGTTCAAAAGCATCAATTTTTTGGCACTCAGCTTTCTTTATAGTCCAACTCTCACATCCATACATGACCACTGGAAAAACCATAGCCTTGACTAGATGGACCTTTGTTGGCAAAGTATTGTCTCTGCTTTTTAATATGCTATCTAGGTTGGTCATAACTTTCCTTCCAAGGAGTAAGTGTCTTTAATTTCATGGCTGCAATCACCATCTGTAGTGATTTTGGAGCCCAGAAAAATAAAGTCAGTCACTGTTTCCCGACCTATTTGCCATGAGGTGATGGGACTGGATGCCATGATCTTAGTTTTCTGATTGTTGAGCTTTAGGCCAACTTTTTCACTTTAGTTCTTCTTCACTTTCTGCCATAAGGGTGGTGTCATCTACATATCTGAAGTTATTGATATTTCTCCAGGCAATCTTGATTCCAGCTTGTGCTTCTTCCAGTCTAGCATTTCTCTTGATGTACTCTGCATATAAGTTAAATAAGCAGGGTGACAATATACAGCCATGACGTACTCCTTTTCCTATATGGAGCCAGTCTGTTGGTCCATGTCCAGTTCTAATTGTTGTTTCCTGACCTGCATACAGATTTCTCAAGAGGCAGGTCGGGTGGTCTGGTATTCCCATCTCTTTCAGAATATTCCAAGTTTATTGTGGTCCACACAGTCAAAG
>SJYC01020802.1:0-12334 GCA_006408675.1 Madoqua kirkii
CCACTTGACTTCACATTCCAGGATGTCTGGCTCTAGGTAAGTGATCACACCATCATGATTATCTGGGTCATGAAGATCTTTTTTGTACAGTTCTTCTGTGTATTATTGCCACCTCTTCTTAATATCTTCTGCTTCTGTTAGGTCCAGACCATTTCTGTCCTTTATTGAGGCCATCTTTGCATGAAATATTCCTTTGGTATCTCTCATTTTCTTGAAGAGATCTCTAGTCTTTCCCATTTTATTGTTTTCCTCTATTTCTTTGCATTGATCACTGAGAAAGGCTTTCTTATCTCTCCTTGCTATTCTTTGGAACTCTCAATTCAAATGGATATATCTTTCCTTTTCTCCTTTGCTTTTTGCTTCTCTTCTTTTCACAGCTATTTGTAAGGCCTCCCAGACAGCCATTTTGCTTTTTTTGCATTTCTTTTTCTTGGGATGGCCTTGATGCCTATCTCCTGTACAGTGTCATGAACCTCCATCCATAATTCATCAGGCACTCTATCAGATCTAGTCCCTTAAATCTATTTCTCACTTCCACTATATAGTCATAAGGGATTTAATTCAAGTCATACCTGAATGGTCTAGTGGTTTTCTCCACTTTCTTCAATTTCAGTCTGAATTTGGTAATAAGGAGTTCATGATCTGAGCCACAGTCAGCTCCCGGTCTTGTTTTTGCTGATTGTATAGAGCTTCTCCATCTTTGGCTGCAAAGAATATAATCAATCTGATTTTGGTGTTGACCATCTGGTGATGTCCGTGTGTAGAGTCTTCTCTTGTGTTGTTGTAAGAGGGTGTTTGCTATGACCAGTGCATTCTCTTGGCAGAACTCTATTAGCCTTTGCCCTTCATTCTGTACTCTAAGGCCAAATTTGCCTGTTACTCCTGGTGTTTCTTGACTTCCTACTTTTGCATTCCAGTCCCCTATAATGAAAAGGACATCGTTTTGGGGTGTTAGCTCTAGAAGGTCTTGTAGGTCTTCATAGAACTGTTCAGCTTTAGCTTCTTCAACGTTACTGGTCAGGGCATAGACTTGGATTACTGTGATATTGAATGGTTTGCCTTGGAAACGAACAGAGGTCATTCTTTCGTTTTTGAGATTGCATCCAAGTACTGCATTTCAGGCAAATTGTCTTCCAAAGTAGTTGTACCAATCTGTTAACATAACCTTAGTTGCAGTGCATGAGTTTCCACTGCCATCTCTGGAGAAATTGTTTTAATACATACATAAATCTATTATGTCTATACAATAGATATTACGAGGTTGTACAGTGCATAGCCTGAACATATGAATATGAGAGGCTGGAAATAAATACCTTTCGTCTTTTCCCTGGGAGCCAGTATAGACATAAAACCTATACCCCAAATCCTACACCCATAAGAACATTCTGAGGTCAACCAAGAGATCTGAGCTCTGAAGTATCACCACTTTTAAAAAATCTTATTCATGAGATGATAGTCTTGACATCCATTTTGTATCATTTTGTGGAATTTAGTCATGCCACTAGCCCCAGTCACAGTGATAAACCATAAATCAGATATTGACCAAGGTAGTGCAGTCAGAGAACTTTCTCCCAGAATGAAAGAAAGAGATTCAATTTTTGTATTATGTAGGTGGTTATGTATGGGGCACCCAAAAATCCAGTCTTCAGAGACAGAGAGAGATTGTAGAAAAAAATAAACCACAATCTTAGAGGATAGATGAGCAAAGGAAAACACAGAATCTCAGTCATTTTCTAGTTATTGGTTCCTTCCAGAAATTTCTTCAGGTCAAGCTGCACTCCAATCTTTGGGCTCCTTATACAGCACTTGCTCTTTAGAATTCCCTAATTTTTGTCAGTACTGGTTTGCCTTGGTATGTATGTGTTTGCAACAACTTAAGTGTGAAATCCATAAGGACAGTAAGTTTTGTTGATTTTGTCCAGTACTATGCTTTTTAGCCTTTAAAATAATTTTGCACCTAGAACTCTCTGTTGACTCGAAGAGCAACAAAAATAAACCTCTACACAAGTCTCATAGAATTGTCCCTTATTACAGGGGGAGGAGGTTCTTGTTAGATTACAACAGGAATAAAAGAAAAAAAAGATTCAATGAACTCTAAGATAAAACAATTAACTTCTTTAAAGTCTAAGCTGATCAGTAAGGGCTTCACTGATGTGGCATTTGGGCTAAATGTTGAAAGGTGTCATAAATATAAAGAGTAGAGGGACTTCCCTGGTGGTCCAGTGGTTAGGAATCTACCTGCCAATGCAGGGGACATGGGTTCAATCCCCGCTCTGGGAAGATTGCACAAACCATGGGGCAACTAAGCCCATGAGCTGTAAACTACTGAGTCCACACTCTAGAGCACATGATCTGCAACAAGAAAGAAAAGATTTAGATTAGGGAAGATTTTTCTAATCTGAAAATTATAGAGGAAACAGAACATGAGGATTCCTAGAAACACAAAGAAAGATAATGAATGTATTCTGGATGCTTGAAGAATTACCTTATAATTGACAGTTTATGTGAGAGTCTCACTATGGGTGAGACTAGAGAGAACTGGGTAGTAAATCACATCACTAAGTCTTATAATCATACTTAGGAAGTCATCAATATTCACACAAAAGCAACTGGGACCCATGAAAGTCATGTCACTCTTCATAGGAACTCTTGACCTCTCCAAATTGTGCTGTTCGTATCCTGAACACTTGACCTCTTGCCTGCTTTTGAATGACAGATAAGTAGCTTATATTTAAATTTTTCAGTCCATTATTTTCTCATGGTATATTGAAATTTATTTATCTATACTAATTTTTTTAAATTAGAAAACAAATAAAAACCCCGTACTCACTCTGACATCAGAAGCCTGTATTCGTACCAGCTCTGCTGTACTGCATCTAACTAACTGGCTAGTCCTATTTTGTACTGTTCTTTCCCATTAGGAGAAGGGACTGAACGCACTGGAAATAGTTGGAATATATAATAACAAATGATTAGTTTTTTAGATGGAGGCTGTAGAGGTACTTCATTTTCTGGGACATAGGATACATGGCTTACTTTTATCCTTCTTCTGTGGAAGATTCCAAGTCTAGCTGTGGATGTGAAATAGTTCTCAATCTACAACAATGGTCTTGCTCCCAATCTAATGCAGCCGGGTGTGACTTTAGTGCCTTTGAAAATGATGACACACACGGTATACAACTACCATGCCACGTTCACTGTCCTTTTGCAATATCTCTGTGGAAACTCGAATTTAGCTTAAGAAATCAAGTTTCTTTAACTGAAATATTGTTACTTTTTGCATTAAAAAAACCCTGTAAAATACATTTGTAGTGGTTTAGTCTCTAAGTCATGTCTGACTCTTGCTACCCCATGGACTGTAGCCTGCCAGGCTCCTCTGTCCATGGGATTTTCCAGGGAAGAATACTGGAGTGAGTTGCCATTTCCTTCTTCAGGGGATCTCCAGACTCAGGACATGAATCCCAGTCTCCTGCATCTCAAGCAGATTCCAGCATTACAAACAAATTCCTTACGGACTGAGCTACAAGGGAAGCCCAACATACATTTAGTTTCTGTTTTAAATTCATGCGCTAGAGTGAGGCATTTCATTCTGCCTTAAATCATTAATGACTAACATTTGAATTCTGAAATAGTGTGGACAAATGCCTTTTCATATGCTTATTTTATGAAGTGACTGTCAAGTCTTTTATCTATCTATGTTACCTTCTGATAAACTAAGTTATCTGTCTTTTTCTTACTGATTTGTAGTTATTCTTTATATTTTCCAGGTGCTAGTTCTTTGTTGGATAAAGTATTATAAGTATCGTTCCCAAATCTGTGGCTTGCTTTTTCACTTGCTTATGGCATCCATCTTTTGATTGAGACTGTGTCTAGTACATAGGATATCTTTGTACAATTTATAAAAATGCTCCCTTTCTGATGGCTTGGTAAGTGCAATGTGGGCTGAATTTCAACTTTCAGTTGCTTCTGTCAGATGTCTTTGTGCAGATCACCTATATAATGTATTACATATCAGTGGCAGCTCTGCTTTTGATTATCCAAAACTCTAAATTTTAATGTAGTCAAATTTATCACTTCTTTCCTTTATGTAGTCAAGTTTGTGTCACTTTTTTCTTTCTTTTACAAAAAGTTAGTACTTGTATCTTACTTAGAAAGACTTCAACTATTCCAATGTTGTGATGATATATTTTTTTATCTTATAAAACTTTATGGTTTGGATTTTTAACATTTAGATGTACCTTTCTTTGATGTTTCTGATAAATAATTAAGTGTAATGTAGGAAATGGCAACCTGCTCTAGTATTCTTGCCTGAGAAATCCCATAGAGAGTCGTTCAGTTGCGCTCGACTCTGCGACCTGATAGACTGAAGCACGCCAAGCTTCCCTGTTCTTCACTATCTCCTGAAATTTGCTCAAACTCATGTCCATTGAGTCAGTGATGCCATCCAACCATCTCATCCTCTGTCACCCTCTTCTCCTCCTGCCCTCAATATTTCCTAGCACCAGGGTCTTTTCCAATGAGTTGGCTCTTCACGTCAGGTGGCCAAAGTATTGAAACTTCAGCTTCAGCATCAGTCCTTCCAATGCATTCTTGCCTGGAGAATTCCATGGGCAGAGGAGCCTGGTGGGTTACAGTCCATGAGGTCACAAGGAGTAGGCCATGACTGAGTGACTAACACACAGAAAGATGTTAGGCAATTTGATACCGTAAAGTTGGAACTGAGAGAGAGATAAAACGCCAAGTCACTGCTTTGGTATGTGTCTTCTAATTCTGTGAAACCTTCCTCTTGCCTTTAGAAGAGTGAAGCCACAAGCAGAGCTCAGAGAGGGCTTTCCGTGCTAATATTTCCTTTTGTATGTTTGCTTTTGTTCTTTGTTCATCACGCTGACCAAGCAGGTCAACCTTCAGGCATAGCTAGGTTTCAAACCGACGTCTCATGGACTCTAACACCCTTGCTCTTTGCCATGTTGAACAATGTCTTAAGGTGCTACCAGTGAACGTGAAGGCAAGGCCTTGAGGGACTCGATGGAGAGAATTAGGACATGTTTTGTCATATTTTGAGGTCATACTGGAAGGTTTGGACAGTCATGGGACAGAGCAGTATCTGACCCAGCAAGGAGTGGCTTCCTCAGACCAGAGAGAATTGTGACCCTCTGCCTCCCTTATATTGGAGAAGGCTCTGTCAAGTCTTTTATCTATCTATGTTACCTTCTGATAAACTAAGTTATCTGTCTTTTTCTTACTGATTTGTAGTTATTCTTTATATTTTCCAGGTGCTAGTTCTTTGTTGGATAAAGTATTATAAGTATCGTTCCCAAATCTGTGGCTTGCTTTTTCACTTGCTTATGGCATCCATCTTTTGATTGAGACTGTGTCTAGTACATAGGATATCTTTGTACAATTTATAAAAATGCTCCCTTTCTGATGGCTTGGTAAGTGCAATGTGGGCTGAATTTCAACTTTCAGTTGCTTCTGTCAGATGTCTTTGTGCAGATCACCTATATAATGTATTACATATCAGTGGCAGCTCTGCTTTTGATTATCCAAAACTCTAAATTTTAATGTAGTCAAATTTATCACTTCTTTCCTTTATGTAGTCAAGTTTGTGTCACTTTTTTCTTTCTTTTACAAAAAGTTAGTACTTGTATCTTACTTAGAAAGACTTCAACTATTCCAATGTTGTGATGATATATTTTTTTATCTTATAAAACTTTATGGTTTGGATTTTTAACATTTAGATGTACCTTTCTTTGATGTTTCTGATAAATAATTAAGTGTAATGTAGGAAATGGCAACCTGCTCTAGTATTCTTGCCTGAGAAATCCCATAGAGAGTCGTTCAGTTGCGCTCGACTCTGCGACCTGATAGACTGAAGCACGCCAAGCTTCCCTGTTCTTCACTATCTCCTGAAATTTGCTCAAACTCATGTCCATTGAGTCAGTGATGCCATCCAACCATCTCATCCTCTGTCACCCTCTTCTCCTCCTGCCCTCAATATTTCCTAGCACCAGGGTCTTTTCCAATGAGTTGGCTCTTCACGTCAGGTGGCCAAAGTATTGAAACTTTAGCTTCAGCATCAGTCCTTCCAATGCATTCTTGCCTGGAGAATTCCATGGGCAGAGGAGCCTGGTGGGTTACAGTCCATGAGGTCACAAGGAGTAGGCCATGACTGAGTGACTAACACACAGAAAGATGTTAGGCAATTTGATACCGTAAAGTTGGAACTGAGAGAGAGATAAAACGCCAAGTCACTGCTTTGGTATGTGTCTTCTAATTCTGTGAAACCTTCCTCTTGCCTTTAGAAGAGTGAAGCCACAAGCAGAGCTCAGAGAGGGCTTTCCGTGCTAATATTTCCTTTTGTATGTTTGCTTTTGTTCTTTGTTCATCACGCTGACCAAGCAGGTCAACCTTCAGGCATAGCTAGGTTTCAAACCGACGTCTCATGGACTCTAACACCCTTGCTCTTTGCCATGTTGAACAATGTCTTAAGGTGCTACCAGTGAACGTGAAGGCAAGGCCTTGAGGGACTCGATGGAGAGAATTAGGACATGTTTTGTCATATTTTGAGGTCATACTGGAAGGTTTGGACAGTCATGGGACAGAGCAGTATCTGACCCAGCAAGGAGTGGCTTCCTCAGACCAGAGAGAATTGTGACCCTCTGCCTCCCTTATATTGGAGAAGGCAATGGCAACCCACTCCAGTACTCTTGCCCAGAAAATCCCATGGATGGAGGAGCCTGGTAGGCTGCAGTCCATGGGGTCGCTGAGGGTCGGACACGACTGAGCGACTTCACTTTCACTTTTCACTATCATGAATTGGAGAAGGAAATGGCAACCCACTCCAATGTTCTTGCCTGGAGAATCCCAGGGACGAGGGAGCCTGGTGGGCTGCCGTCTATGGGGTCGCACAGAGTCGGACACGACTGAAGCGACTTAGCAGCAGCAACAGCAGCCTCCCTCATATATTCCCTAAGGCTATGATTAAGGTCACTGAATTTAATCAAGAAACATTTATTGGGCTTCTTTGCAAGCTTGAATGTTTCTGGCAGAGAAGGAGAGTGGTGGAGCAGGACAGTGCTAGTTGCTGGTATATCCTTAGACCAAGAGTGCCCTGAGGGTGAGGCTATTTCTCCTGCAGGATGAAGAGCTCGGTTCCTTCTCTATGTCAAAAGACTACAGCTCCCCCACCAACCCGGCTGCTGCCCTCTTTATGCTTCTTTCTTTGCACACTCAAGCTTGGGAAAGACAACTTCTGTGCTGCTGTACTCTCCTGTTTCCAAGGACACTGTGAACACACCAACACGCTTGCCTATTCTTATCATGTGTTTGCCACTCCAAGTTCTTTCTAAGAAAAATCAAGAAATATGCCACTCCCCACCCCCTTATGGCTGCGTACTCATGACACGTTGTTACTCTGAAACAGAACTGGTGGAAAACTTGGGATATAGGTTGGACTGGCGAAGATGAGAGCAGGTTAGGCCTCCTTTCACTCTTGCTACCTAGGGGCTTCCATCTTCTTCCTGTCTGCCTGTCTTTCACTGGCCTTTTCTAGAGGCACTGGGCTCTGTCAGTGGCTTCTTGCTATGTGCTGGGAAACACCTGTCTCCTGCCCTGAAGTGCTCAGTCTTTCCAAGGCTGATGATATGGGTAGCCATATTTCGACATAATTACAAAAAAGTAGTTCCCTAATATTGCTTAAAATGATCATTTTCCTAATTTTGCATCCCCTTCCTTCTTCATCATTGTTATCCATAACTTCGAGATCCTTTCCCCATTTTCATAGAGGACATTGGCTCAGGCTAACTTTCCTCCTCAACCCTGGACATTTGCCTGGACTATGGTATGGATCATTCATGAAAATGATCTACCCAACATCTTTGTTTGAGGGTTGTTTGCCTTCTTCAACCTCAGTGACATATTCTCTATCCAGTCCAGGCTGCAAATACGTGATCATACTCTAGATCGTCAACCATAAATGCACCACCTCTGAAGTCTTCTATTTTAGTAACTCTCTTTCAAACTGACTTATTCCTTCCCCATAACATAACAGTCCCTACTTTTATATCTCATGATCACCTCTAGGCCTGCCATCTTTCTTCCATTGTTCAGAATCCTGCTGTCTCCCCTGCCCTTCACACGTTGGATGGCAGGCAGCTCAATGGCTGTCTCTCCAGTACTCCTGTCCTGATGTACCCTGCTGACAGCTGGGTGAAAGCTCTTCCCAGACTGCTAAGTGTTTCTAGAGAAACAGCAAAGCCTTGTACTTCTGTACACATCTTTACTCCTCTCTGTATCCAAAGAAGAGGGTCCCTTATCTCAAGACCCAACTTTTCTGCTTTCCTCTTGTTCCCATATGTCCCTCCTTTAAAGGATCATCCTTTAATTTTTGCTCAACTAGTTCTCCTCTCCTTATGGGCAGGTAATATTATTCTCTCAATTTTGCAGACGAGGAAACAAATTCAGAGAGAATTCCAAGATTGTCCCGTGGTCCTCCCAACCTGTAAGTGGCTAAGCCAAGAATCAAACCCAGGTCTTTTCCTCTCTCAGAGTTACATTTTTTTCCTACTCTTCAAGGTTTACCCACATCCATTTGACCACCTTCCCTTCCACCTACTGCTGTCTATTTCCCTCCATAAGCATCTGTCTTGATGCAATCAGAATCACGGCAGTTCATTTCCGTCCCCATCATTCCGAGGCATTAACATCAATTGACTAATGTCAATGCCTCCTCTAAAAGGTAAAGTCCATGAGAGCAAGAACCACACTGTGCTCATCATAGTATCCCTAGGACCCGAGGAAGGGAACTGCCCTTGTTAAAGTGCTCTTCAATTTCCACAATATTACTTGGTCAAATCCTCATTCTCCTTGACCCATTAGAGGACTGAAACCTGCCAACCACTCCAACCTTCTTAAAATAGTCTCCTCCCTTGGCTTTGGTGAGGCCATTCTGTCCTTGTTTTCCTCCCGCCTCCCCGATTCCTACACACAATCTCAACCTTTAGAAGTCCCTTCCATCTCTCTGCCTCTCTTCTTCCCTGTGTCTCTACTCAGGGCCAGGCACCTGTTTCTCTAGTGCCACAGCCTCCAGGCTTGTCTCCCTCTAATCCACACACTCCTGTGACTGCAGAGTGACCGTTGTTAATCACAAGTGTGTTTTTGCCACTTCCCTGCTTCAGAGTCTTCAGTGGCTGCCTGGAGTGAAAACTCAAACTCCTTATCATGACAGATAAGGCCTTTTATCATCTGGCCTCCACTTATCCGCCCGCCGACCCACCCTCACTTCCCACCAGACCCCCGTGCTCCCTCTGTGGGGGCTGCTGTGGGGTTTCTGATCTCTCTGCTCTGATTTCTATGCTCATGGTGAGCCTCTGTGGCTCACCATGCTGTTCCTCTGGCCTAGAGTGCCTTTTTTCTTTCCATCTCCTTCCTCTCCCACAACACCTTACCTTATCCTTCAAACACAAGCCAGATTCACCTTCTCTGTGAAGTGTTCCATGTCAGTGATTGCCCTTCCTATATGTTTCCACAGAATTTTGTTCATAAAGCTATTATTGACCACTACATGCCTTTATAGCGTGCTAGATTGGGACCTCTTTCAGAGGAGAAACCAATTTTTTCCTTTTTTTTCAAGTGTGTGGCCAACATGATGTATGTATACTAGATGTCTGGTGAATGAATGAACGAACGAATGAAAACTACATGCAGAAAGAAGGGAAGAAAATTGAGAAACCAGCGACAGAAGCTTATTTTGAAGTTGGTTACTGTGGAACTCTGGGTGAATAGCCAGTTTTCAGAATATGCCTAGAAGATGCTGAAAGATGACTGTGGACAGCCAAAGCCAACATACAGCAGGGATGGATCACTTGCACATTTACCTACGTGACAGTGAGAGTGATTAGGGCCTGCAAGTCATGGAGAGTCAGGCGGGAAGCTCCCTATGTGAGGGCGGGGGCTGGAGCTTCTCACTGGAGACCTGGTGTTGTGCCCGTTGGAAGACAGTTGCCAGGTGCTGCCTGATGTCCTTGGTCCTGGCCCCGTAGATGATGGGGTTGACCAGACATGGAAGCAGCAGGTAGAAGGCGCTGAGCAGGTTGTGCACATTCTGGGAGGCAGTGCGGGCCACGCGGTAGACGATGGATGAGGACATAGTGGACGAGTAGATGGTGAAGATGACCAGCAGGTGGGAGCCACAGGTGTTCAGGGCCTTGGAACGTGCTCTGCCTGATGAAATTCGAAAGGCAGCATGGATGATGCGGGAGTAGGAGGCTCCTAGCAGCAGCATGTCCAGGACTCTGTTGAAGATGCGGACAGTGAGCCCCACGGTTTTGTTTAGGGAGATATCCCCACAGGAGAGCTTCATCAGGGCCATGTGCTCACAGGCAAAGTGGTGGATCACGTCTGAGCGGCAGAAACGAACCCTGGAGGCCAGCCCCACCACTGGAGCAACGATGCAAGTGCCCTGGCGGCTGCCGCCCCCACCAGGCCAGCCAGCAACTGGCCGGTCACTACCTCTGGGTAGCGGAGGGGGTAGCAGATGGCGACATAGCGGTCCAGGGCCATGACCAGGAGGATGTTGCAGTCAAAGACGATGAGGAAGTAGATGCAGAACATCTGGACCAGACAGCGAGCCAGGGAGATGCGGCTGAATCGGGAGGAGAAGCTGAGCAGCATCCCAGGCACCACAGTGGTGGCGGCACAGATGTTGACAGCCAGGAGCAGCGCTATGAGCAGGTACATGGGCTGGTGCAGGCTCCTCTGGGCCACCACCGTGTGGATGACCAGGGCGTTGGCAGAGACGATCACCAGGTAGATGCTGAGGAAGGGCAGCACCAGGAGGGCTCGGGACTCCTGCAGCCCCGGGAAACCTAGCAGGACGAAGCTGGTATAGGACAGGTTGGAGCTGCTGTTGGTCCATGATGACATCTTCCCCGGGGAGTGGGATGGCTCTGGGGAGAAAAGGGGGCAGGAGGCCTGGTTTCTGCACCCAATAGGGCTTGCCCCAGCTTTCCTAGGTTTTGATTTTCATGAATCTCCAATATCCCTAGAGAAAAAAACGACAGACTAAATCTCATTATTTAATGAGATATGCATCTGTGGATAAATCTTTGCATTTCAAACAAATTCTTCAGGGTAGGTATTAGATGTAGAATTATTGTATTATATAATGAGAACATTTATGAAGGTGCAAGTAGATTTCCAAGAAAGTTATCAGTCTTGTCATTGGTGTTAGTACTAAATTGCCTTGAGTTAAAAAATTATTTTAATACTTTGATGGTTGAAAAATATCATCTCATTTTAACTTGCATGCTGTCTTTTAGTTGTGGCATGTGGGATTTAGCTCCCACATGTGAATTTTCTACTCCTATTTTTTGCCCATGTACTACCAGGGATTGTTTCTCTTAACAGTTTAAATATTAAAACCATTGTTTCCCCTTTTATCCATTGAAACAGATTTTCCAAATCTTGTTAGTATTGTTTTTAAAATAGTTATTTATTTATTTAGGTTGTGCTGGGTCTTAGTTGCTGCACATGGTGTCTTTAGTTGTGGCATGTGGGATTTAGTTCCCTGACCAGGGACTGAACCTGGGCCCACTGCATTGGGAATGTAGAGTCTTAGCCACTGGACCACCAGGGAAGTCCCTTGTTATTATTTTTATCTTATTTATGATATTAAGACTAAGAGTTTTAAATTTATAAAATTAAATCTCTAGACACCTCTTTGTGAGTTCTTTTCTTGGTTTATTAGAATGATTCTCAAAGACTGAAAAGATAGTATGGCAAAACCAATACAGTACTGTAATGTAGAATAAAGTAAAAATAAAATTTAAAAAATAAAAAATAAATAAAAAGGCTTAAGAGAATATGCTGTCTCTTATACACATCTAGATGTGTATAAGAGACAGGTACAACTCTGTGAATTTACTAAAAACCACTAAATTGCACACTTTGAAAGTCTGAACTTTATGTTCTGTGAATTATAGCTCAATAGAGCTGTTATATAAAAATATCCATTTACAGCAATAACAGAAACACCTGAGCACCTTACAAAAATACAGCAAAAATAGACAAGATCCTTCTGTAGAATATTATGTCAGTTTACTGAGGGACACAAAGAAAGAACTGCATAAGTGGAGCCATATCCATTGATGGGGAGATTTAAAGATGCAAAGTCAATCCACAAGTTCAGTGCAGTCCTATTAACAAGCCCAGTAAGATGCTGCACACACACTGAGAAGCTAATTCTAAAATTAGTTCATTCCTTTATTTAACAAATATTTATTGAGTGCTTACACTGTGTCACTTTTATTAAAGCTTCTAGGGGTGCAGCAGCAAT
>SJYC01020805.1:0-22290 GCA_006408675.1 Madoqua kirkii
GGGGGGGGGTCCAAGGGAACGGGGGTACCTCCGGGGCCCTGTGCATCGTCACCAGGATGCCACACCAGGGGCAGCACAACGTGACCTCCCCTGACCCCACTGCTCCCCACCCTCCTGTGCCCTGCCGGTTCCTCCTCTCCATCTCCTTTCTCAGGAAGCCCACCACATAGCTTGAGTCAGTTACAGGACATTGCCCTGCCTGTCCCGCCCCCTCACTCCCCTTCATCTGTTCTGACCCAAGTTTGGCCAATTCCACCCACGGTCTCCTCTCTGCTCTGACTCCTGAAGCCTATTCACAGGTCTCCTCTAAGCTTCATGCTTGACCTAGCTCCACCATCCCCTCCAGTCCCACTCCAGCACTGCTGCCAGAAGGCTCATTTGAGAAAGCGGACCTGGCCTTGTCAGCCTGGCCAAAGTTCTCTGCGGAGGCTCGGGACTGCCAGCCTGGTAAAATCCAAGCTTCCTGTCGGCTTCCTGTCGGCTTCCTGTCGGCTTTCAAAGCACTCACCCCCACCCTCCCAGAAGGGCCAGAACCTCCAGCAAGGACAACCTGCTGGTGCCTTGTCGCCCACCCCTCTGCTGGGCTTGACCCTCCTTTCCTAAGCGTCGCTTGGGCAGCCATCTAGTCTGGCTCGCTCTAGGCCCACAGGAGCCACCTGCTGCAGGAAACCCTCCCTGACTGCTCTTGCCCTAGTTGCTTTGAGTTTCTGCTGTGTGAGGAGTCACAAGCCTGGGACTTACACCGAGTCCCATTGTGAAGGCCAGTCTGACCTGGGACCCCCAGTAGCCTCTCAGCTCGCACCCAGGACTCTGCAGCACGTGTCCACTGTCTCTCCTCCCTCCCACCTTCTTGGGGCTCCCACGGCACCCCAGCCCTAAACTCTCCTCTCCAGATTTCTCTTCTAGTGGAGGGGGTCAGGGTTCCCCATAGCGCTCCCATGAGACTTGGAGCCCCATCACCCTAGCCTGTGAAAGCCGGTTGGTGGCTCCAGTGGGCTCCCTTTGAATGGTGGGAGCATCCTGCACATGGGACACTTGGGGAGGAGTCTGTCTAGGCTACATCGCTCACTCTGGGCAGGGCTCCTTGAAACTTCTAACCTGTGTCTTTCTCCCCCATCCCAACTGTGACACCAGCACATGGGTGCCCGGGGCCTTGGCGTGCAGGCACCAATGGGAGATGGAGGCAGCATGGAGAAGCAAGTCCAGAAGCTTGAGATTTCACACAGGTGCCAGTGTGCCCTTGAGCTTGTCTCCCAGTCCATGGAAGGTGGGCACTGGACTGGGTGACCTCTCATGGCCTTCTTCTTCCTAGATCGAACTTCTGATGTTCCTAATAAGTTTCAAGTGATTATTGTTTAGAAAGCTTTTTAAAAAATTATTTGATTGAAATATAGTTGATTTACAGTGTTGTGTTAATTTCTGATTACAATAAAGTGATTCAGGTATATGCATACACACACATATATATTCATTTATTTTCTAATTGAAAAATTTTATTTTATTTTATTGAAATCTGTTTTATATCGGAGCATAGTTGATTCCCATCCTGGGTCAGGAAGATCTCCTGGAGAAGGAAATGGCAACCCACTCCCATATTCTTGCCTGGAGAATCCCGTGGACGGAGGAGCTTGGTGGGCTACAGTCCACGGGTCACAAAGAGTCGGACACAACTGAGCGGCTTCACTTTCACTTCACTTTCATAGTTGATTAACAGTGTTGGGTTAGTTTCAGGTGTGCACCAAAGTGATTCAATTGTACATATACATGTATCTATTCTTGTTCACTGGCTCAAAGGACATGCGTTTGAGCAAACCCCAGGAGATGGTGAAGGACAGGGAAGCCTGGCATGCTGCAGTCCACGGGGCTGCAAAGAGTCGGACATGGCTTAGTGGCTGAACAATAACAACTTTTTTGAATTCTTTCCCCATTTCAGTTATTACAGAATATTGAGCAGCTTTCCCCTGTGCTATAAGCAGATCCTTATTGGCTATCCACTTATTAAAGTTCTTTTGTATTTGTTTGGTTATTTTTGGCTGTATGGGTCTTCATTGCTGTGCAGGCTTTTCTCTAGTTGTGGCAGGTGGGGGCTGTGCTCTGGTGTGGTGCACAGGCTTCTCACCCAGGTGGCTTCTCTTGTGCAGGGCATGGGCTCTAGGGCAGCCGGGTTCAGTAGTTGAGGCATGTGGGCTAAGCTGTGGCTCAGGGGTTTAGTTGCTCTGCAGCATTCAGGATCTTCCTGGATCAGGGATCAAACCGGTGTCTGACTTACTTCACTTAGTATGATAATGTGGTAATCTCCAGATTGATCCATGTTGCTGCAAATTGCATTACTTATTTTAAATTAATGGCTGAATAATATTCCATTGTATATACACACAACATCTTTATCCATTCCTCTGTCAATGGGCATTTAGGTTACTTCCATGTCTTGGCTATTGTAAACAGTGCTGCAGTGAACATTGGGTACACATATACTTTTGAGCAACGTTTTTCTCCATAGATATGCCCAGGAGTGGGTGGTAGCTCTATTTTTAGTTTTTTGAAGAACCTCCACAGCTTTTTCTATAATAGCTGCACCAATTTACATTCTCAATAACAGTATAGGAGGATTCTCCTTTCTCCATACCCTCTCCAGCACTTTATTTGTGGACTTTTAAGTGATGGCCATTCTGACCCGTATGAGCTGGTACTTCATTGTAGTTTTGATTTGCATTTATTTAGTAATTAGCAATATTAAGCATCTTTTTGTGTACCTGTTGGAGAAATGTCTGTATGCCTTTGGAGAGATGTTTATTTAGGTTTTCTGCTCATTTTTCGATTGGGCTACATTTTTGTAATCAAGTTGTATGAGCTGTTTGTATATTTTGGAATTAAGCCCTTGTTGGTGGCATCATATATATTTTCTCCCAGTTCAAGGTTGTCTTTTTGTCTGGTTTATGGTTTCTTTTTCTGTACAGAAGTTTGTAAGTTTGATTAGGTTCCATTTGTTCATTTTTGTTTTATTTCTCTTGCCTGGGAGACTGACCTAAGAAAACATTGGTATAATCTATATCATAGAATGTTTTGCCTATGTTCTCTTCTAGGGTTTTATGGTATCATGTCTTATCTTTAAAACTTTAAGCCATTTTGAATTTATTTTTGCGTATGGTGAGAAGTTGTGTTCTAATTTCATTGATTTAGATGTGGCTGTCCAGTCGTCCCAACAACACTTGCTGAAGAGATTGTCCTTTCTCCATTTTATTGATACACTCTCATGTCCTTTGTAGAATAATTGACCATAGGCATGTGGCTTTATCTCTATACTCTCTATTCTCTGTCACTGATCTATGTATCTGATGTTGTGCCAGTACCACTGTGCTGCTTTGATTAGTGTAGCTTTGTAATATTTCCTGAAATCTGGGAGGATTATGCCTCCTGCTTTGTTCTTATTTCTCAGAATTGGGAAAGCTTTTTAAAAAACACTTTATTGAGGTATGCTTGACATACCAAAAGCTGTACATGTTTAATGTGTTCAGCCAGATGAATCTGCAGATAAGTACAACTGACCCATGGATCACACAGGTTTGAACTGCACAGGTCTGCTTATATGTGGGTTTTCTTCAATAGTAAATACAAGAGTGTTTCACATTTGGTTGAATTTCATGGGTACAGAGGGCTGACTTTAAGTTTTATGTGGATTTTCAACTGTGTAGATGGTGTGTGTCTCTAAGCCCTGTGCTGTTCAAGAGTTGATTGTATAATATATACCCGTGACACCATCATCTTAATCTATGTCATAAACATCATTGGCTCCAAAAGTTTCCTCCTATTATCTATTATCATTACTTTCGTGAGGTAAGCTGACACTTAACATAAGACCTGCCCTCTTTCATGTTCCTCAATTGATTTGATTTCCGCATCACACCTGGGAGGCAGGGGGCACCACTTTACCGCCTGAGGAGCTGAGGCTTGGAGCCAGCAGTCTTGCAGCTGCTTGGTAACAGAACAGGGCCTGGAGCTGGGCCCTTGGCTCCTCCTGGCTCCTGAGCCCTCTCTGGTTGCTGGGGAGCTGGAGGATCCCTTTGTACTGGGGATGTTGGGGTAGGTTCTTCTCTTCACATGTGGTGGATGAGGACCAGGACAAGACCAGTTTCCCTCCTTTTGTTCTTTTGGCCTGATGGCCCCCCAGTCTTGCCGTGCCCGGTCTTGAAGATGGCTCTCTGTCCTTTCAGGAAGGCCCCTGGCCTGTCCACCCTTAGCTCTTCCTCTTGGGAAGGGGCTGGGGAGACCTTCCACAGTGGGCCTTGGCCGAGGACAGAGGCCTTCCTTTCCCAATGCGGCAGCTTTCAAGTCTTCTCCTCTGCAGGAAGTAGGCTGGTCTCTGCACTCTGGGGTCCATCCTGCCTTGGCTAAAGAGAGGGGCTTGAATAGCAATCTTGAAGAGCACAGAGTGGGGGCAGAGAAAGGGGGAGGGGCAGTCCTAGCCAGGGTGGTTACCTGTACCAGGCACACTCTTGTCAGCAGACCTACCCGTGGGTCCATCCTTGAGCCCAAAGGAAGAAAGCCTGGGCCTGAGGGGACAGGGCACCAGCTGTCTGACTCTGAAGGGGGAGACGATCTGTCTGAGCATGGGCTCTGACTTTGGCTTCTGATATCAGTTGTGGCTGGAGGGCTTCAGCCTCCTCTAGGTTCTCTCTGGCTGGTGAGGCTGAAGGAAAGGAGCTCATTCAACTCATATCTGCCCTGGCCAGGCCCCACATCTAGGGTATTACATGTCATATCTCATTTAAAATAATTCCCTGTCAGGAGGTAATCATTAAACCCGTTCTACAGATGAAGAATCTGAGTCTCAGGGAGCTTGCTGTTGGTGAAGGCTCAGCGTTAGTAAGTGGCAGAGTTGAGGCTTGAAGTCAAGTCTGGTTCTGGTTCCCAGCCCCATGAGAAACCTTGCCTGGATCCAGGCTGCTGGTAGCCCACACCTCTTGCAGGAAAGGGAAATGGGAAGGGGGAACTCAATAGGCTGTCAGTCCATGAGGGCTGGTCTCAGATTGAGTAAATGCATGCCCGAATCTCTGGGGCTTCCCTGATGGCTCAGTGGTAAAGAATCCGCCTGCTAATGCAGGAGACTTGGGTTTGATCCCTGGGTTGAGAAGATCCCCTGGAGAAGGAAACGGCAACCCACTCCAGTATTCTTGCCTGGGAAATCCCACGGACCGAGGAGCCTGGTGGGCTACGGTTCACGGGGTTGCAAAGAGTTGCACACAACTTAGGGACTGACTCAGCAGCAACAACAACGTGCCTGAATCTCAGTACTTGCTCTGCTGTTTGATTTGCAGGAGAAAGGAACAGAGTGGGGGCAGAGAAAGGGGGAGGGGCAGTCCTAGCCAGGGTGGTTACCTGTACCAGGCACACTCTTGT
The DNA here is from genome assembly GCA_006408675.1 of Madoqua kirkii. Taxonomy (NCBI): domain Eukaryota; kingdom Metazoa; phylum Chordata; class Mammalia; order Artiodactyla; family Bovidae; genus Madoqua; species Madoqua kirkii. The sequence goes on from SJYC01020805.1 coordinate 5,398, forward strand.
CAGCAGACCTACCCGTGGGTCCATCCTTGAGCCCAAAGGAAGAAAGCCTGGGCCTGAGGGGACAGGGCACCAGCTGTCTGACTCTGAAGGGGGAGACGATCTGTCTGAGCATGGGCTCTGACTTTGGCTTCTGATATCAGTTGTGGCTGGAGGGCTTCAGCCTCCTCTAGGTTCTCTCTGGCTGGTGGAGGCTGAAGGAAAGGAGCTCATTCAACTCATATCTGCCCTGGCCAGGCCCCACATCTAGGGTATTACATGTCATATCTCATTTAAAATAATTCCCTGTCAGGAGGTAATCATTAAACCCGTTCTACAGATGAAGAATCTGAGTCTCAGGGAGCTTGCTGTTGGTGAAGGCTCAGCGTTAGTAAGTGGCAGAGTTGAGGCTTGAAGTCAAGTCTGGTTCTGGTTCCCAGCCCCATGAGAAACCTTGCCTGGATCCAGGCTGCTGGTAGCCCACACCTCTTGCAGGAAAGGGAAATGGGAAGGGGGAACTCAATAGGCTGTCAGTCCATGAGGGCTGGTCTCAGATTGAGTAAATGCATGCCCGAATCTCTGGGGCTTCCCTGATGGCTCAGTGGTAAAGAATCCGCCTGCTAATGCAGGAGACTTGGGTTTGATCCCTGGGTTGAGAAGATCCCCTGGAGAAGGAAACGGCAACCCACTCCAGTATTCTTGCCTGGGAAATCCCACGGACCGAGGAGCCTGGTGGGCTACGGTTCACGGGGTTGCAAAGAGTTGCACACAACTTAGGGACTGACTCAGCAGCAACAACAACGTGCCTGAATCTCAGTACTTGCTCTGCTGTTTGATTTGCAGGAGAAAGGAGTCCTTACTGAGAATCCACTAGCCAGACAGCCTGGAGGCCTGTGTGCTGGGCCCACCTGGCCAGGACCTCCCCACGATGGGCCTCATATGCCTAAGGAAAGAGTAGGAACTCTCCACTCTGAGGGTCCTTTGGGCCAAACACCCCAGTCCTAAGACACCAGGCTGCAGACTCTAAGATTCGGGCTATGGCAGCGGGAAATCTGGCAAGTGGCCAGATCCGGCACCTGTGTGTGTGAGGGCAGGTGAGGGGCCACCTGGGGTTGGTGGTCCAGAAGGTCAGAGGCTGCAGGACCCTGTTGGACACATGGGCACTCCCTGCCCTTATTTCTGTGAAAAAGTTAAGTGTTGGCTGCTCAGTCGTGTCCGACTCTTTTGCAGCCCTATGGCTTATAGTAGTCCCGTCTCCTCTGTCTATGGGATTCTCCAGGCAAGAATACTGGCGTGGGTAGCCATTTCCTTCTCCAGGCGATCTTCCTGACCTGGGGATCGAACCCGGGTCTCCTACATTGCTGGCAGATTCATTACCATCTGAGCCAACTGGCCTGCCGAATAACAAGTTATTTTGCACTGAGGGTCCTTTGGTCTCCTAGAGAAGCTTTTGGAACAGCTGGGCCTTCCCTCCTTTCATGTCTGGGCTGGGTGCCTCACTCAGGATCTGCGGACTGACAGCTCTCTGCCTGCAGGGCTGACATACCTCCGCACCATGAGGCCTCCTGCACTGCCCAGTTGCAGCCACAAGGTGGCATCCAAGTGCCACATCAGGCAGAGGCTGCCTGCCTTCAGGCCTGTGCTGCAGGGTCTGCAGCTGGGGAAGGAACATTCTGTGCCTGGTCAAGTTAGAGATGCCTCATCCTTGGACATTCTTGGTGCACACACCCGCCCCACCCCAGAGTGTGAGCCTGAATTGTCAGAACACACTGAGGTCAAGACCCCGGGACAGGAGACCTGGCTCTGCGTGGTCCTGACAAGTTGCTTGCCCTCTCTCTCAGCCTCAGTATGCTCTCCTGAAAAACTGGCATAATAATGCCAAAAATCCTATCTCCATCCACTCATTTATTCAACATATATTTATTGAACACCCCGCAGGCTAGGTGCAGTGTGCAGCTGTATACAGGCAAAGTCTCACAAGGATGTTCTGAGGATCAAATGAGATATTGTTTGTAACTTATTTAGCACACTTACTAACAGAGTACGGACTCTATAAATATTGGCTGAGACTTTCTAATCTTTATAACCCCTATGTGGTTAGCCCTCACAGTTTATAGAGAAGGAAACAGGTAAAGGTCATGAAGCCAGTAAGCGGCAGAGCTGGGACCTGAACTTGGGCTGGCACCTAGCTCTCATCTAACCCTTCAGAGAAGTGTGTCATTTAACAAACGATAAAGCTGGGCTTGGAGGGGCCAAATGACATCTCAGACCGACCTCTGACCTCCTCCCCTCCCAGTACACTTGTTTCCTGGTTTCATCCAGCTTGGGGAGGGCAAGGAGAGCCTCTAACACTGCAACTCCAGTGGGACAGAGCCTGGTACGGATCAAGGGGGAAAAACTTTTTTTGCATTGCTGGCTCCAAATCCTGTGTTTACCCACCCCGTCTTTCTTTCTTTCTCCTTTTTTTTTTACTTGCAGCATGCAGGATCTAGTTCCTTGTCCAGGGACTGAATCGGGACCTCTTGCATTTGGGGTATTGAGTCTCAGCCACTGGGCCACCAAGGAAGTCCCAAAGCCTGTGCTTTTTTCATTCCACCAAGTAATCAGTCATTTAACGAATGTTTACCCTGGGCCAAGACTGTGATGGGCAGTTTATGGACATTCTGTTTAACCTCATGATATCACGAGACAGATATGACATCCCCGACTTACAGATGAAGAAACAAAGTCTTAGAGAAGTTAAATAATGCGTATGTTCGCACAGCTAGTTAATGGCAGAGATTGGAGCCCAAGCTAGTCTCACTTCAAAGCTGAAATGCTCATACAGGGAGATGCATGAGGTGGTGTGCGAGCTTACTATCTCTGAGTCTCAGTTTACTTATCTATGAAATAGGGATGATATTAATAATTCCCACCTCGAGGGCTTATCGGAAGGGCGGAGACTGATGCCTAGAAGACATTTAGCTCAGAAACGGTAAATGTTTGTTCATTGCTGTCATCATCTTCACATCACCCTTCCTGCCTCCCTCCTGAGGCTGTGTGAGATGTGATGGGCAAATGGGGGTAGGGCCTCTGGAACTGCCTCGGGGGATGGGGGGGCCCACGGTCCTGTTAACCACCAGACATGTTCCCCCATCATGAATGTGGTGCTCAGCTCTGAGTGTGCCCAGATCCTGTCCTCGGGTGTGGACGGGGCTGCTGTCCCACCAAGTGTCCTGGGATGGGGGGGTGGGGGGAGTGGAGGACAGAGCTAGGGCAACCCTCCCCAGGCTGAGGGGCCAGGAAGCCAGTAGGCGGCTCCGGCAACCAGACTAGAGGGGTGGGTTACACCAGCCCTGGCGTGGTGGCCGTGGATCGGTGGCGCACCTGGGTCTGGGCGTCCTGGAGAAACCCAGGCACCAACAGGGACCTCAGGGCCCCCAGGGCTGGGAAAGTTTGGGCCACTGCGAAGAAAGTTGTGGCCGCGTGGGAGAAAGTTGCGGTGCCTCAAACTTTTCTTGCTCTGAGCTCATGGCTCCGTGTCCCTGAGGCTGACTCAGTGATTTGCCACAATTAGAGCATAATGAGCTGGACCTCGGTGCCCTGTGAGGCTGCCCTGGAGACCAGGGCTCAGCAGTCCACCTGGGGCCCAATTACAGCGGCCTGAGCCTGACGCTAGGTCTGGCAGTGGCCCGAGCCCCAAGGGGCTCCGCTGGCCTCCAGGTGCACACTCTGCTTGTCTGGCCAAACTTTTAATGAGTGGAAATGGCTACTTGTCTCGCTGAACTCTTCTCCCAGGGCCTGCTGCCTGGGCTCTGCTCAGCTCCTCCTTAAAGAGCCAGAGTGACTTCTGGAAATGGCCTACTGCAGTTCACAGTGCTCAGTCCACAGATGGGCCGTGTGGGGTCTGGGTGCTCACCTACGGGGTGACCCTGGGCAAGACCCAAGTCCTCTCGAGCCCCTAGTTCTCAGGGGTCATAATCACAGGGTTGGTGTGAGACGCAGCTGAGATAATGCAAACTCAGCTGCTGGTTACTTGTTGGTCACTATCGCCCTTAATTTGACAGAGACCCTGACTCTGAGCCCCAGTCCTAGCTGGATTAAGCCAGCTCTGCCCTCAGTGTTCACAGAGGCAGCAGTGGGGCTCCTCCCTGCTCTGCTGACCCCCAGCCTGCCTCTGCTCCTAGCTGGGCACACCAAACTCCTGTGTTGTTTCTAGGTTTCTCTTGGCCTGACCACCCTTTCTTGCTCTCCTCCCTGCCTTCTGAGAAGCACCATCACGCGTGTAAGAGCCTTGGTATTATAAAGTACGACCCTTACTTCACAGATGATGAAACCAAGGCCTGGGAGGAGCAGGCCCCGAACCAGGGATTCCTTCCTTTTTGGGGGCTTCATAACAATAAACCTCTGTGCACATGTAGGCCTTTTAGTATTTTTGTCCTTATCGGCAACCATGAGGGTATGTAGGCAGGCATTCATCTGTTCACTTGTTTATTGTGGCTTAGCTTACAGGTTCCAAAGCCAGACATACTGGGTTCAAACCTGTGTGCATGTCCACCAGACACATCTCTGTATCCATTTCCTCAAATGGCAAACAAACAGTGCTTGCTTCAAATGGCTGTTGTATTATATGAGCTAGAATTTGTGCAAAAATATTTGGACTGGGACCTAGTGCTCAGTGGTTCTCAATTAATATTAGCTATCTTTCTTGTTATAATCCAATAATTAAGTCAGCAAACATTAAACATGGGCTTCTCCTGTGTGCTGACCTTGGTGGGCTAGGCCTATGGCTGTGAAGGAGACTGACCTTTGGGCTCAATTCTGTGAAATAAAACCATAATTTCAAGACCAGGAGGTGTGGCAGGCTGAGGGGGGTGGTAAGCCAGGAACACAGCAGAGGGGTCCTGACCTTGTCTAGGGGTGGAGGCAGGCACAACATTCAAGGGGGGCTTCCATCCATGTTGCTGCAAATGGCATTATTTCATTCTTTTTTTATGGCCGAGTAATAAATTGTACCACATCTCCTTCATCTGTCCTTCCGTTGATGGGCATTTAGGTTGCTTCCATGTCTTGGCTATTGTGAAAAGTGCTGCTGTGAACACTGGGCCCAAGTGTCTTTTTGAATTACAGTTTTGTCTGGCTATATGCCCAGGAGTGAGATTGCTGGATCACACAGTACCTCTATTTTTAGTTTTTTGAGGAACTTCCATAGCAGCTGTACCAACTTACATTCCCACCAACAGTGTAGGAGGGTTCCCTTTTCTCCACACCCTCTCCAGCTTTTGTTATTTGCAGGTTTCTATTTTTTTATTTTTTAAACTTTTATTTTATTTTAAGTTTTGGCTGGATCTTTGCTGTGGTGTGTGGACTCTGCTGCGATGCGGGGGTGTCTCTTGTCGCAGCACAGGCTCCAGGGGCCTCAGTGGTTGTGGCTGGTTGGCTCTCGAGCATGTATGCTTAGTCACCCAACGGCACATGGGATCTTCATTCCTGACCAGGGTGTGAACTTGCATCCTCTGCACTGATTCTTAACCACTGGACCACCAGGGAAACCCTATGTAGACTTTTAAATGATGGCCACTCTAACTGGTATGAGGTGGTACCTCACTGTAATTTTGATTGCGTTTCTCTAGTAATTAGCCATGATGGATGGTGCTCTTTTTACTGAACAGAAAATTGATAGTTAAGTCACTTGTGTAAGAGCCCAGTCAGTAAATGGTCATGCTGGGGTCCAATCCAGTGTTGTCTAATTCCAAGTCTTGTTCCCTTTTCTCTCCAGTGAGGGAGCTTGTGGTGGTGGCTGTGACAGGCAGGATGGGGGAGGTGGCCCTAGATAGAGAAGAGGTGCTGTTGTAGGCGACCCTGGCTTTGCTGATGAGAGCCCAGATCCAGGGCTTCTTTCCGCCTCTGGTCGAGAGGCAGACTGTATACTGGTTACCGGCATAGACCCTGCCCCCAGCCTGCCTGGGTTCTAACCCACTCACTGTCAGTGTGACCTAGAGAAGGTTACTTAATCTTTTTGTGCCTCAGTTTCCTCCTCTGTAAAATAGGAATAAACGTAATAGCAAATGCTTGCAGTAATTCTGTTTTTTCCTAAGTATTTTACATCTATGACTTAATTATCATGATCTTATGTCTTTTTTCCCCATGGTGGGGATAACATTTGGGTAGTTGTAAGGTATAAGTTAATACATACAAAGCACTTGCACACTGCTTGGCACATAGGAAGTGCTCAGTAAATGTTGGTTATTGTAAGTATCCAGCATTACAGCATGGCCAGAAGGCTCCGGTCAGGATCTCTAAAAGCGATGAAACACATGATGATAACAATAACAATAAGAATATGCCGTGCCCTCTAGCTCCACAGCACTTCTCACTGTCAGTTTTTAGGAGCTTCCACATCTAAAACAAAGGCGGCAAGTGTGTCCACAGTGTATTTCACAGAACACATTTCCACAGGATGCTAATAAGAGTGTCTTAAAAAAAAAAAGTTTCCTTTTTAACTTAGTTTGGAAAACACTGAACCAAAACACTGAATTAAACCGAAACACTGAATAAAACCAAGCAGTTTTTCTTCTCTGAGAGATCCTACCTCACTAAAATGCATTGAAAGCCTCCCACTAAAGCAGAGAGATACAATATCCAGGGTTTCTCCAGATTATTGAGCCGTGGGAGTCCCTGTTCTGAGGAGTCTATGTGGTTTCTGAGGCCTGGAAGACACGTGAAAACACTGGAGTAAAGAGCCTGGGTTTGAGTTGCTCCCTGGCTTTATGCCTTAGGGTCAAGTCATGTAACCCAGACCTCAGTGTTTCCTATCTGTGAAATGGAAATAATGGTAAACATCTGACAGGTCCCATCAGCGTTGCTATGAAGACTAAATGAGGTAAGTGGTGTAACAATGCACACAGCCTAACTCCTGGCTGTAGTAAGTGGGCAATATGCGCCTTATCCATATGGCAATCCTATTACCCCCATCCAAATAAGCAGAGGTCAGAGGTTAGCAGGTAGTCCCCGAGACCCTTCGGTTTCGTGAGTCTGGCTAGAGCGCCTACACAGCCCCGGCTGAGGGCGCCATAGACTTTCCCTTTTAGGGTCTTGGTTATGGTGGGGCGGGGGAGGGTGTCCTGGGGTTCCCAGCCCGGTCCTCGGTGGCAGCAGCACCGCGGGGCGGTGTGGGAGGGCTCCCAGTGTACAGCCGCGGGGCCGCGGTGGACGCGCGTGGGGAAAGGCAGGGGAAGCGCTGCCACCGGCGTCTGCGTTGCTAGGAGACGGCTTCGGCGCCCAGCAACTCTGCGCAGCTAGGTTGCCACCGCCGAGCCTTTCTGCCGCCGCGTTCCTGCGGGGCTAGTTAGCTCTGCCAGGCCAGCCGCCGCCATCCCTGCCCCGGGGAGCCCGGTCACCTCGCAAACAGTGGGCTCGCCGCGCGCTGATGAGGCCCCGGGGAGGCTGGCGGGGTCTTGAGCAGCCGGGCCGGCGGAGTGCCGGTGAGCTTTAGGCCTCAGGGACCCGCCGCGGGGACCTGGGCGCTCGAGGCAGGTGCGCCGGCCGCCTGCGGCCGCGCAGGGGCGCCTGAGTCCACGGAATGACTCGGGAGGGGAGGTCGGCAGGAGTGGAGCGCCGCGCTGCCGCCCAGACCCAGCCGGGCCCTGGCAGAAGCACCAAGGGGGCTTGGGGCTAATCTTCCCATTTGAGGGGCGGGCAGAAGCCAGGAGGGTAGGACCTGGGGCGCAGGGTTGCCTGCCAGATGAGGCACCAGTCCTGATGCTTGCTCTATCAGCTATTTGAGTTGCAATTTAAAAATCTTCAAATTATTATTATTTCTTTTTAAATATTTTAAACGGTAAAGCATCTGCCTGCAATGAGGGAGACCTGGGCTCGATCCCCAGGTCGGGAAGAGCCCCTGGAGAAGGAAATGGCAACCCACTCCAGTACTCTTGCCTAGAAAATTCCATGAATGGAGGAGCCTGGTGGTCTACATTTCATGGGGTCGCAAAGAGTCGGACACGACTGAGTGACTTCATTCACTCACTCAATATTTTAAAAAGAAATTTTACATAATAATAATTATATTTCTTAACAGTGTTGTGTTAGTTTCTGCTGTACAATGAAGTGAATTAACTATATGTGTACATGTATCTCTCCCTCTTGGACACCCCCCTCCCTCACAATCCCGCCCATCCAGGTCATCACAGAGTATCCTACAGCAGGGTCCCACTAGCTAAGAGCAACTCTGAGAGCTTGAGTCCACTGTCTTAGGCATGTGGCACTAAAGAAGGTCTTGGCTTTAAGATCTGTGGCTGCCTCACTTGAATTTTTCCACCTTATTACCTGGCAGTAGTTAATTTTTCTCAATGACTATTTTTTTTCTGTTCTACCCTTAAACCCAGTTAATCTCCATCTCTTACCAAAGGGAAAATAACAAAATCAATCTAGGATGTCTAAGCCTCATCTAGAAGCCTGTACGTTCACTTGTTAGCCGTTATCGGTGAAAAATACCCCGGGTCTCAGGATGTGCACAGCTCCTCAAGTAGCATGCCTGTCTTGGGGAGCACAGTCCGTGGCTACAGGGCCTGCAGGAACATGTGCCCATCACTTACTAGGCCAGGACTCTGCTTGTGATCCTCTGGCCTCAGGCATTCAGAGTGGGGGCCTAGTGCTGCGTATCTCCCTTTTTGCTGCATCCTTATCCTGTTGGTCCAGAAAGCTATAATACTATCCCTCTGCAAATAGCTTGTCTTTCCTAATACCCACTTCATGCTCTGCTGCCTCTGGGCTGTGCTGCCTGCTGTCTGCACTGGCACCTCCTGGTGTCTACTTGCAGATGGCTTCCTATCAGTAGTAGCCTGCATACCACGCACTACACCACTCTTCCTTCCCACCCCAGCCCCACCCCCAGACCGCTGCTCTTGGTCAGGGTCATGTTTGACTGGGGTGGATAGGGAAGATTTGGCTGCTATGTAGAAGAGGTCAAGAAGTCCAGTCCTGGCTAACAATGAAATCTGAAGAAGTTACCTCTTTGGGGACTTCCCTGGTGGTCCAGTGGCAAAGACTCTGTGCTCCCAGCGCAGGGGACCCTGGTTTGATCCCTAGTCAGCAAACTAGATCCCACATATTGGAACTAAGAGTTTTCATGTGCAACTGAAAAAAGATCCCACATGCCGCAACTAAGACCTGGTGCAACCAAATAAGTAAATAAATGCTAAAAAAAAAAAAAAAAAAGTAACCGCTCTAACTCTTTAACATCTCATATTTTATAAAATGATTTTTATTTTCCTTTCAAGTGTGCAGGCCAACATTAAGGTGTGAGTTCATGGATTGCAAAGGAAATTTACCTCCTTTTTAAGGACCCCATCATCATCTAAGATTGAAATTGGCTGCTTGAGGACCTCTTCTGAGATTATGATGAGGGTGGTAACTCTGAAGGAGGGAGTTCTCAGGAAAGGCCTGGCTTTGGGGACCGGCTAGCCGTTTGGGAATTTGGGAGTGGATGCGGTATGTTAGAATGGGTGGCTGGAGAAGGCAATGGCACCCCACTCCAGTACTCTTGCCTGGAAAACCCCAAGGACGGAGAAGCCTGGTAGGCTGAAGTCCATGGGGTTGCTAGGAGTCGGACATGACTGAGTGACTTCACTTTCACTTTTCACCTTCATGCATTGGAGAAGGAAATGGCAACCCACTCCAGTGTTCTTGCCGGGAGAATCTCAGGGACGGGGGAGCCTGGTGGGCTGCCGTCCATGGGGTTGCACAGAGTCGGACACGACTGAAGTGACTTAGCAGCAGCAGCAGGATGGATAGAGGTGCTGTTGTGGCTCCAGGCAGAATTTGCATGGGGCGGGGGAGGCAGCTCTCTAGGCCCTCTGCTGCCCTCTGCACCTGGCCTACCCTCTAAGGTTACAACCGGCATCATAGCTTTTGACTCAGTTGTGATGCAAGTCAGTTGACCACTTTGGGTGGCAGTTATGGCCACTCTGTTCCTGAAGGTACAAAGGTGGCACTGGAGGCAGATTCTGTCTGGAGTCCAGGGAAACCCACACCAGTGGTACTGTTCTGATAACTCCTCCCTACTCGCACAAACAAAACAAAGCAAATAAAACCCCTGCATGGAGCCTGGTGTTCTTTTACTTCTGCCCAGAATGATCCTGTTTTTATTTTTTTAACATCAGTTTTATGGATAATGATTAAACTCTCTCTTTTTTCAAATTTTTATTTATTTAGTTAGTTAATTATCATTTGTTTTTGGCTGTTCTGAGTCTTCGTTGCTGTGTGGGCTTTTCTCCAGTTTGGGTGGGCAGGGGCTACTCTTCGTTGCGGTGCACGTACCTCTCATTGCGGTGGCTTCTCTTGTTGGAGCATGGGCTCTAGGGCATGCTGGCTTCAGTAGCTGCGGCTCCCAGGCTCTAGAATGCAGGCTAAGTAGTTGTGGTGGGTGAGCTTAGTTGTTCTGCAGCATGTGGGATCTTCCCGGACCAGGGATCAAACCTGTGTCTCTTGCATTGGCACTTGGATTCTTTACCACTGAGCCACCAGGGAAGACCTTGATCCTCTCTTTAGCCTGTATTGGTTCCCAAGGGCTTCGGCGGGCCTAATGCTTGGTCAAGACCCACATCTTTGCAGGAACTGAGGAGGGACACTTTTCTGCTCAGAGGGAAGAGGGACCTCTCCTGGGTCTGCAGGACTCTACCTTCACCTGTGCTACGAGGATAAATGCACCAGCCAGGAGTCAGATATGCTTGGTCTCCCACTCACCAGGGCCTTGGACAAGTCAGTTCTTCATCCTTACCAGCATCTTGGGCAGAATAGTCCTTCAGAGATCTTTCATCTCATGAGTCTCCTTCCGCATTCAGGTGTAGATTGTATAGTGCACTTCACAGCAGAATCTTCATGAGGAGGGCTCGGAGAAGAAGGGCTGAATAAGACCTGGGTATGGGATAGAACAGTTAGTGAATCTTGGCTGATAGAGAACCTTCAGGTTCTTTCAAGGCTTTACATAAGTGAGAGCTGGGGGGTTGGCAAGCTCTGTTCCCCCCGGACCCCAATTCTTATCTGGCACCAAACTCTTTATCATAAGACTCACATCTAACTGTGACCGTGAAGGTATAAAGCTGGTTAGAAATACAAGGACAGAGACCTGCTTTGTCATGGGCAAGCCTGGGGTGTTGTTAGTATTTAGAATCTGGGGAAGGAAGTTGCAGGGCGGGTGGAGGGCTCATGCTTCTCTGCTTGGGGGGAACCGGCAATAGGGTGTCAGGAAGAGCTCGAGCTGGGGAAGGGCAGGCTGGATATTTAGCCTCTGTACCATGTACCGCAGTACTAGTTACTACTATTAGATACTGTTTGGAAATGGCTGGGGCCCCGAGGTCCCAGAGGACCTCCAGCCACCCTGGGCCCCATCATTGGTCAACCTGGGGCTCACTGACTCACACACGGTCAGCACTGCTGTCCCTTGGCTGACCCCGTCTCTGTGCGTCCACTGACTGGGGTGTGCACCTGGACCTTGATGGGAAGACCTCTTCCCCAGGGATGGTGCTGGAGGTCCCAGATGCACTCATGGGCCCCCAAAACTGTGGCTGGGGGGTGGTGCCAGAGTCACTCTCATTTGGCAGTTTGTGGGAGCTCCTGCCTCTGCTGTGAACTGTATCCGTTAAGTTTGTTTTTGCTTTTGTAAAAGGTGCTATATCTTCTATCCTTGGAGAGTTCCTACTCATTCTTTTATTTTTTAAATTTTTATTGGAGTATAGTTGATTTACAATGTTGTGTTGTATAACAAAATGAATCTGTCATATATATATATATACATTCCACTCTTTTTTGGATAATTTCCTGATATAGGTCAGCAAGGTGGGAGACCTGGGTTCGATCCCTGGGTTGGGAAGATACCCTGGAGAAGAGAATGGCTACCCATTCCAGTATTCTGGCCTGGAAAATTCCATGGACTGTATGGTCCATAGGGTCGCAAGGAGTCGGACATGACTAAGTGGCTTTCGTAGGTCATTAGAGCATTGAGTAGAGTTCCCTGTGCTATGCAGTAGGTCCTTCTTAGCTACCTATTTTATATGTAGGGGTGTGTACGTGTCAGTCCTAGTCTCCCAAGTTATCGCTCCCCTGATTACCCTCTGGTAACCATGTTTGTTTCCTACATGTGACTCTATTTCTGTTTTGTAGGTAAGTTCATTTGTACCCTCCCTTCCCTTTTTTTTTAGATTCCACATATGAGTGATATTGTATGAGATTTATCTTTCTCTGTTTGACTTACTTCACTCAGTATGATAATCTTCAGGTCGATCCGTGTTGCTGCAAATGTCATTATTGCATTTTTTCCCCTATTTTTTGGCCACATGCAAAGCATGCAGAGAGGTAAAAAGCATGCTGGCCAACCAGAAATGGAACCCACACTCCTTGCAGTGGAAGTGTAGTTTCCCAACCGCTGGAACACCAGTGAAGTCCCTATTTCATTCTTTTTAATGGCTGAGTAATATCCCATTCAGAGAAGGCAATGGCAACCCACTCCAGTACTCTTGCCTGGAAAACCCCATGGATGGAGGAGCCTGATGGGCTGCCATCTCCGGGGTCACACAGAGTCGGACACGACTGAAGCAACTTAGCAGCAGCAGCAGCAGCAGCAGCAGCAGCAGCAGCAGCAATGTCCCATTGTATATATGCACAATAACATCTTTATCCATTCCTTTGCTGAGGGACATTTAGGTTGCTTCCACGTGTGGGCCATTGTATTAGTGCTGCATCCAATACATGCACTGGAATGCACGTGTCTTTTTGATTTATGGTTTTCTCTGGATATATGTCCAAGAGTGGGACTGCAGGACCAGGTGTGTGTATGTGCTAAGTCGCTTCAGGCATGTCTGACTCTCTTCAACCACATGGACTGTAGCTACCCAGGCTCCTGTCCATGAAGTTCTCCAGGCAGGAATACTGGAGTGGGTTGCCATGCCCTCCTCCAGGGGATCTTCCTGACCCAGAGTCTTCCATGATTCCTTCATTGCAGGCAGATTCTTTACTGTCTGAGCCACCAGGGAAGCCCTGCAGGATCATATGGTATTTCTATTTTTAGTTTTTTAAGGAAACTCCACACTATTCTGCATAGTAGCTGTACAATTTTACATTCCCACCAACAATGTAGGAGGGTTCCCCTTTCTCCACACTCTCTCCAGCATTTACTGTTTGTAGAGTTGTTGGTGATGGCAATTCTGACTGGTGTGATACCTCATTGTGGTTCGATTTGCATCTGTATGATCAATAGTGATGTCTCACATCTTTTCATGCACCGTTAAGTCTTTTAACAATCACTGATGGATAAGGGTGGGGACAGCAGTGTGAAGAACTGTGTTCTGGGTTTCTGGTCTCTCCACTGTGGGGACAGAGTGGCAAAACCTGGCAGGTCCTCAGCTGTAGTAAAGGGATTGTGAGTGCCAAGTCCAGCCCACTGTGGTTCCCACAGGCTCTGGCATCTCCTCCCCCCGGGCAGGGCCATCTGTTTGGCAAAGCACAGCCCAATTGCCTGGGTTCCCTGCTTGCCATCCCTGGCACAAGTCCCAGGCTGCAGTCCTGGGAGCCTAGTCCAACTGGGAGCTGGTGCCTCCTGGAGGCTGCAGGCCATTTCTTCCTCTGCCCTCGGTGGGTGGAGCAGTTGGCAGGCTGAGTCCCTGCTTCTCTTGGCCAGTTCCTGCCACAGCTAATATCCTCCTGTGGCCTGCCCCTGGCAATGAGCCCTCCGGGGCAGAGCTGCAGCCTTCTTCCATCACTGGCACTGGACCCATTTTTCTGGAATCTTTCTTGGGTGGTCCCATCCCTTGTAGAATTTCCCTGGGGGCCTCCAGAATACCTCTCTTGATAGTCCAGCATCCAGTCACTTTCCTGAATTTTTCCCCTTAAACTTTCCTGGTGTTGGCAGGGTGCTTTAACTGTTCACAAAGCACTTTCTTTATTAAAAAAAAACACATTTATTTATCTATATCTTTGGCATATGGGATCTTCCTCACTTCATGTGAAATCTTTCGTTGTAGGGTGTGGGCTTTCTGGTTGTGTCGTGTAGGCTCCAGAGAACATAAGCTTCGGTAGTTGCCACACTTGGGTTTAATTGCCCCACACCATGTGAGATCTTAGATCCCAGACCAGAGATTGAACCAAGTCCCCTGCTGTGCAAGGTGGATCCTTAACCACTGGGCCACCAAGGAAATGCCTCACAAAGCACTTTTGTAGTTTATCTCATCAGATGCTCAGTTCAGTTCAGTCTCTCAGTCATGTCCGACTCTTTGTGACCCCATGGATTGCAGCACACTGGGCTTTCCTGTCCATCACCAACTCCCGGGGTTTAATCAAACTCATGTCCATTGAGTTGGTAATGCCATCCAACCATTTCAATCCTCTGTCATCCCCTTCTCCTCCTGCTGTAAATCTTTCCCAGCATCATGGTCTTTTCAAATGAATTAGTTCTTTGCATCAGCTGGCCAAAGTATTGGTGTTTCAGCTTTGGCATCAGTCTGTCCAATGAATATTCAGGAATGATTTCCTTTAGGATGGACTGGTGGGATCTCCTGTTGTCCAAGGCACCCTCAAGAGTCTTCTTCAAAACCACAGTTCAAAAGCATAAATTCTTCAGCACTCAGCTTTCTTTATGGTCCAACTCTTGCATCCATACATGACTGTTGGAAAAACCATAGCTTTGACGAGACAGATCTTTGTTGGCAAAGTAATGTCTCTGCTTTTTAACATGCTATCTAGGTTGGTCATAACTTTTCTTTCAAGGAGCAAGTATCTTTTAATTTCATGGCTGCAGTCACCATCTGCAGTGATTTTGGAGCCCCCCCAAATAAAGTCTGTCACTGTTTCCACTGTTTCCCCATTTAGTTACCCTGGAGTGATGGGCCTGGATGTGATGATCTTAGTTTTCTGAATGTTGAGTTTTAAGCAAACTTTTTCACTCTCCTCTTTCACTTTCATCAAGAGGTGCTTTAGTTCTTCTTCACTTTCTGCCATAAGGGTGGTGTCATCTGCATATCTGAGGTTATTGATATTTCTACCAGCAAACTTGATTCTAGTTTGTGCTTCATACAGCCTGGCACTTCACATGATGTATTCTGCATATAAGTTGAATAAGCACAGCCTGGACATACTCCTTTCTTGATTTGGAACCTGTCTGTGGTTCCATATCCAGTTCTTACTATATACAGATTTGTTGACCTGAGTACAGATTTCTCAGGAGGCAAGTGAGGTGATCTGATATTCCTATCTCTTGAAGAATTTTCCACAGTTTGTTGTGCTCCACACAGTCAAAGCCTTTGGCATTGTCAATAAAACATAAACAGATTTTTCTGGAACTCTCTTGCTTTTTTGATGATCCAACGAATGTTGGCCATTTGATCTCTGGTTCCTCTGCCTTACCTAAATCCAGCTTGAACATCTGGAAGTTCATGGTTCACGTACTGTTGAAGCCTGGCTTGGAGAATTTTGGACATTATGTGCTAGCATGTGAGATGAGTGCAACTGTGCAGTAGTTTGAGCATTCTTTGGCATTGCCTTTCTTTGGGATTGGAATGAAAACGGACTTTTCCAGTCCTGTGGCCACCACTGAGTTTTCCAAATTTGCTGGCATATTGAGTGCAGCACATTCACAGCGTCACCTTTTAGGATTTGAAACAGCTCCACTGGAATTTCATCATCTCCAGTAGCTTTGTTCATGGTGATGCTTCCTAAGGCCAACTTGACTTTGCATTCCAGGATGTCTGGCTCTAGGTGAGTGATCACACCATCGTGATTATCTGGGTCATGAAGGTCTTTTTTGTAGAGTTCTTCTGTGTATTCTTGCCACCTCTTCTTAATATCTTCTGCTTCTGTTAGGTCCATACCGTTTCTGTCCTTTATTGTGTCCATCTTTGCATGAAAATTTCCTTTAGTATCTTTAGTTTTCTTGAAGAGATCTGTAGTCTTTCCCAATCTATTGTTTTCCTCTATTTCTTTGCACTGATCTGTGAGGAAGGTTTTCTTATCTCTCCTTACTATTCTTTGGAACTATGCATTCAGATGTGTATGTCTTTCCTTTTCTTCTTTGCCTTTTCACTTCTCAGATGCTCAGAAGCCCCTCAAAGAGGAAGTGATGCTCTGAGATCGAGGGCCCAGGCTTCCTGACCGATTTGTTCTGACTCTGCCTTTAGGCCCTCGGCCAGGGCTTCGTGGCAGCCTGTGTCCAGAGGGTCTTAATGGGGCACATGTGTGGCTGTCTATTAGGGGTGTCCATGGGGCCTCTTCTTCCGGGGAAGGCATCCGAGGGGTGAGAAGAAGCTGAAGCTGCTGTGGGGCCACTGGGCAGATCTGAAACTGACAGGGAAGTTCTCTTACAAGAGAAGGAAGTGATGCTCTGAGATCGAGGGCCCAGGCTTCCTGACCGATTTGTTCTGACTCTGCCTTTAGGCCCTCGGCCAGGGCTTCGTGGCAGCCTGTGTCCAGAGGGTCTTAATGGGGCACATGTGTGGCTGTCTATTAGGGGTGTCCATGGGGCCTCTTCTTCCGGGGAAGGCATCCGAGGGGTGAGAAGAAGCTGAAGCTGCTGTGGGGCCACTGGGCAGATCTGAAACTGACAGGGAAGTTCTCTTACAAGAGCAGCCGCTTGGCGGTTGATCTACAGGGGCCGTGAGAAAGTGCAGTCAGGCTGGCCTCCCGGACCTTAGGCCTCATGGGACATTTGGGGCTGGGAGTGGCTGGGAAGCTGCCGGATGAGGGGCACTCACTAGACACAGAGGTGAAAGTGGTGCCAGGGTGGGCTAGCTGACCCGTCAGT
The DNA here is from genome assembly GCA_006408675.1 of Madoqua kirkii. Lineage (NCBI taxonomy): Eukaryota > Metazoa > Chordata > Mammalia > Artiodactyla > Bovidae > Madoqua > Madoqua kirkii. The sequence goes on from SJYC01020805.1 coordinate 22,142, forward strand.
TGGTTCTGCGCCACATCCTCAGTGCCAAATTTGGGGAAATATTGTTTCTCCAAACTGAAGGAGGCAAACTGAAGTTTGCAAGACTTGGTGAACTAGCTAATCCTTCTTGGGTGGTTTGTAGCAGGCTGCCGCCAAGGCCATTTCAACCA
>SJYC01020808.1:0-66125 GCA_006408675.1 Madoqua kirkii
TCCTTCAGAATGGACTGGTTGGATCTCCTTGCAATCCAAGGGATTTTTAAGAGTCTTCTCCAACACCACAGTTCAAAAGCATCAGTTCTTCAGTGCTCAGCTTTCTTCACAGTCCAACTCTGACATCCATATATGACCACTGGAAAAACCATAGCCTTGACTAGATGGACCTTTGTTGGCAAATAACTGCCTTATGACCCAGCAATCCCACTGCTGGGCATACACGCCAAGGAAACCAGAATTGAAAGAGACACATGTACCCCAAAGTTTACTGAAGCACTGTTTATAATAGCCAGGACATGGAAGCAACCTAGATGTCCATCAGCTGATAAATGGATAAGAAAGCTGTGGTATATATACACAATGGAGTATTACTCAGCCATGGAAAACAATGCATTTGAATCCATTCTAATGAGATAGATGAAACTGGAACCTATTATACAGAGTGAAGTAAGCCTGAAAGAAAAACACCAATACAGTATACTGACACATATATATGGAAGTTAGAAAGATGGTAATGATAACTCTGTATTCGAGAAAGCAAAAGAGACACAGATGTACAGAACAGTCCTTTGGACTCTGTGGGAGAGGGAGAGGGTGGGATGATTTGGGAGAATGGCATTGAAACATGTATAATATCATATATGCCTCTGTGTCTTAACTGGAATTATGTTTGTCTAGTCAAGAAACCACTATATGTCCAGTAGCACATCTAAATCTTTACTTTTCCATTCCTCACACTTAGAAACACATTATTGTTAGTTAGCATTAAAAATGACAAACTTTCCCTTTCTTTAGCAAAACCACCAACACCAGTGGTGTTAATACCACCTGAAAACTATTCTCTCACCATATTTAACAACACCTGTTCTAGTCCCAGCCCCCAAATTCTGGGTTGTTGTTGTTTTTATTAATGGAGTGCCAGGAGACCTGCAGAGAATTTAGCAGTACTCTGGTCCAATCTGGGGCTGATTTTGTTAGATCTGAAGCTGAGGGACCTTGTCACAGTGAAGAGCATCCTGAGAGGCTGGTAAAAGGACGATCCAATGATGGAGATCAGGACTCAGCATCCTGGGACTGCAATCACCTTGAGGAAGTCTTGAAAATACCTTTGGAATGCTGCCGGCAGTTCATGAGTGTATGCATGCTAAATCACTTCAGTCATGTCTGACTCTGTGCAATGCTATGAACTGTAGTCTGCCAGGCTCCTCTGTCCATGGGATTCTCCAGGCAAGAACAGTGGAGTGGGTTGCTTGCTATGCCCTTATCCAGCCAGCAGTTCATAGTCCTGGCCAAATTCTGTAAGTCACATACCACTCCACATAAATGATTTCTGCATTCTCATCACACTCTAATCTGTCTCTATAGTTCCACAAGAAATCTACCACTAGATCAAAATGTGAAACACTAAATTCACCAACCTTAAAGTTCTAACTCCCCAAACATTTTTATATTTTTATGACCTTTAAGGTGACTTAGACAAAACCATGCTCCACAATCTACTTTATCCTCCATCCCACTTAATTTATTCATAGACACATTGTATGTTTGTAAGTAAATTTTAAAAAATATATATTTTGATCTATAGTTGATTTAGAATGTTATTTTACTTCTACTGTACAAGAAAGAGAATCAGTTATACACACACTCATATATATCCACTCTTTTCAACCTTCTTTATCCATATATATCTAAATAGGTCACTACAGAGTGGAGAAGAGTTCCTTGTGCTATAGAAAAGGACCTTGAGTATGTGCATGCTCCGTCGCTCAGTCATATTGGATTCTTTGCAACCCCATGGACTGTAGCCCACTAGGCTCCTCTGTCCATGGGTTTCTCCAGGCAAGAATACTGGAGTGGGTTGCCATGCCCGCTTCCAGGGACTTCCAGACCCAAGGATCCAACCTGAATCTCTTATGTCTCCTGCATTGGCAACTGGGTTCTTTACCACTAGCACCACCTGGGAAGCCCAAAGGTTCTTATTAGTTATCTATTTCATATATACTTTATATTTGGTAATTAATCACTGTTATCTCTGCATTGCAGTACCTGCAGCATTTTGCTCATCTGTCATTTTTGCCATCCCTTGCCCAAACAGATAGGAACTCAACTAGCATGAAGAAAGAACTTCTTAGGAAAGAAGGCTTTTTCTCTATGGTATTCACATGGAATGAACAATAAGAAACCAGAGGGCTCACTTTGTAAGATCCCTGCACTACCACAAACAAGATGACACTTTTTCTATAATTCAGAGGGTTTTATTTCATTTTACTTAATGTCATGAGCTATTTAATTGAAAAAATCATGATGGGATCTTAGTAAAGGCCACCCATAATGTATGCTGTTCCTCTTAAGATTGGCATTAGTAAAAGACATACAATCTAAATATAAATATATTTCTAAGTAAAAGTGATTCACTAGAATGACATCTCAATAAAAATTTATATATTTATATAAAACTACAAAACAGCAAAAAGGATATTGTTTTAAAATGATGAAATATGTGTCAGTATACTGTATTGGTGTTTTTCTTTCTGGCTAACTTCACTCTGTATAATCGGCTCCAGTTTCATCCATCTCATCAGAACTGAGTCAAATTTATTCTTTTTAAGGGCTTCGTAATACTCCATCATGTATATGTACCACAGCTTTCTTATCTATTCATCTGCTGATGGACATCTAGGTTGTTTCCATGTCCTGGCAATTATAAACAATGCTGCAGTGAACATTGGGGTACATGTGTCTCTTTCAATTCTGGTTTCCTCAGTGTGTATGCCCAGCAGTGGGATTGCTGGGTCATAAGGCAGTTCTAATGTATACAATCATATAAGAAATGAAGCACTAGTCTATGTTCAATACAGGATACAGGATGCTTGGGGCTGGTGTACGGGATGATCCGGGGAGATGGTGTGGGGTGGGAGGTGGCGGGGGGGCTTCGGCATTGGGAGATTGTGTACACCTGTGGCTGATTCATGTCAGTGTATGGCAAAACCAATGCAGTATTGTGAAATGGAATAAAGTATTAAATAAAAAAAACAATATTAAAAAAAGATCAAAAGTAAATATGAAAAAAAATAAAATGATGAAATAGACAAGTTTCTTTCCTGATTATACTGAACAAAACACGTCCACCACTCCATTATAAGTCTTCATTAGTTGATCTGAAAAGCAGAGTCCTTCAGGTCCACTTCCCTGCAGAGGCATATGAACACTGAACTGTTCCCTCCAAGTCAAGTCCCCACAGCATTATCCTTCACATTGGAAGGTTTTTGATAGCTCCAGGTGATTCAAGTTCCATTATCCATATAACACTTTTCCCCTGCATTTCCTTGCTTGGGTGGGGTGCACCTGAAAAAAATCATAAGAATGGCTTTAGCGAAAAGGGCTATGAGATCCTTGCACAGCAAATACTGCCTCGCCCAATGTCCAGGCACAGATTCTTACTGACTAAGAAGCTGAAGCCAGACAAAATCTTCAGTAGAAGCAGATCGTGTACAGAAAGCTCTTGCTTGTTTTCCCCTGGGCTGCCAGGAGCACCTCAACCAGAGGGTCTTCCAGGTAGTCCACCTGCTGGAGGCATTCCCAGGGCTCATAGATGATAAAAGACCCAAGGGTGGCAGCCTCTGGGTCGTCGTCCATATGTCAATGAGAGGGATCCTATTCTGACAATTCTTTATGTGAAGTCACTAGACACAGGACCCATTCATAGCAAACCCAACCAGCATAAACATCACCCATTCAATACTAAATATATTTTGTTGTTACATTTGCCCAGCTGCTTTTGTCTACACCCTCCTGCAAGACAGCAACTTCCCAAGATCCATCCAGATCTCTGCAGTACATCTAAATCTGAAGCAGGACACTCATCAGCCTTCAACTGTCAACTCTCCAGTCTTTGTTACTTTTTCAGCTCTAAGGACTCTTAGATACACCATGTCCCACCAGCCAGTTCATCCAACACATTCCATTTAACTTTTCAATGGACACTTTATATGTTGAGTTTCATCACTGGAGTCACTCCTTCGAACACCAGCTGCACTTTTACATGCTTTATCATATTTGCCTCCTCCATGCCTCTACAGGCAGGAAACCAACCAAAACTATTTTCTCAATTCCTTCCAGTGAATGTTTTGCATTTGAGCTGGGTTACCAGCACACCACTGAACCACTGTCATACCTATGAGCTGTCCTGTAGGATGGAAAGTGCTGTCTGGGAAAGGAGAGTGTAAAAAAGTGGGAACCATCATTAGCTCTCACTGTGCCAAGGATCCCTAAGACCTTCCAGAGGAGGTTCTAGGCTGGCCCCAGATCCTCACTGGTGTAAATATCAGAGGCATTAAAGAGGATTATTCACGGCCACCCCGAACTGATCTTTCAGCACACCTACCTGATCTTTGGCATTTGTGTGCTTTGTTAAACATTTTGAGATGTTGCACTTTGTCTTGATATGCGGAGGTCTAGAACTACAAAAAGGAAAAAAGACAATTCCCAGACCACAGAAGTTTAAACTCAATAGCAGAAACACGGTCAGGGAATCAAATTTTCTCCTATTCTTGAGATATGTGTGAACAGTATCCTGAATCGGGTCAGCTCTCTCGGGAACACAGCAGGGAGAAGCAAGTAAATTTTCCATGATACTGAGGCTCTCTGGACCTAGCCTGGGGGAACCGGCATGAAGCCGGTTTGGAGAAGTTGCTTTAGATTTGATTCAGGAAACAAAAAGCTACCAAGTACTCACAATGTACCCACAGACCACACCACAAACACTGAGCTCCTCAGCATCTCTCCTCTGGCTCCTAGAAGAAAAATTCCTCTTTACTCCCAAATATCCAGTGTCCGTCATCATCTCTAAGCTGGTCCCCATCGGACTCCTCTTTATAGTCACTTAACATTTATGTTGCTTCATTTTTATAACCTTTTCTCACCACAAGCTTCTCAGCATACAGCACACGCATTATCCCCCTGCCCCCAGTGGCATGTTCAAGTCTGTTTTGGTGTCTTCCATCTCCTTCAGGAGGATGGCCTTCCTCAGGGCATTATCGATCCTCAAGACGGCTGCTTGGTCACAGAATGACCTGGCTTTAGCAGCTGCCCACAGCAGGAACATCTTCACACACCTCTACTGGGTTTCTGTCCCACGATTGTATTTTTAGGACAATTTTAGTCATTACTTAGAAGGCACAGGAATAAAAATAGGAGAGGGTTTTCCCAATCTGTTAAATAAACTCAGAGATGAGAAGTATCAATCCTGAAAGGGCAGATAACACTCATTGTGACTTACTTTCTGCTGGATCTTCAATTATGCCCTGTTAAAAATGCAGATCTTCAAAGCTATGGATCGGTATACTTCATTTTTTCATGGATTCCTGAATTTGCCACTACCTGAGTTTTGCACCAAGCTCTTCTCTTGAGAATGCAGATGGACGTGGGAGTCAACTTCAGTCACAGTGAGAGAGGGCATGGAGAGGGTAAACCCTTGAGTTTGGCCTTCATAGTATAAAAACACTCCTTTTACAAATAGCTAATTTGGATATTGATTCAGGGGGAAAAGAGACCTCTGTCCACTAAACCACCTGTGTTTCTTCTAGAAACTGAAACAATTGAACCTTCCTTTCTTCATCTCCAAGAGGCGAAGAATTGGGCCCACTGCTCCTCCTTCTTACGCAGTACAATAGATAACAGGACTATATGACGAACTTCTCAGCCTTCAGCTGGCCTGGATACATGGTACACAAGTGTTTTAGGTCTTTACCAGAATTTTATCACTGTTGCCCAGAAAGAAATTGACAAGGGGCACATTAAATACTCATGAGGTTTCAAAAACAACTTCAAAACTCATGTTATTCTATCCTACTCTTTATTTTGTAGGCAAAACAAGAGGACATAGCTACCTGCTCAGGGAAAGCCTTTGTTCTGCTCCTCGCCTGATTCCCTACCCATAGTCACAAAACCATTTTCTAAGGTAAGTTAAAAAATAACTCATTCTTAAAACCAACACACATACAGGGTAAATTATTCTTCCCATTCTGTCTGTGTATTTGCTTAATTTTTTACAACAAGACGTTAAGCATTACCATACTCATTAAATTTTCTCTACTGTGCTATGGGTCCATCTTGCTTGTGAAATTAAGGCTTCATTCAGAAAGCAAGTCATACCTTACTTATCTTTATTTATATATATATCCAAAATTCCTAACATCATCAGAATGGAATGGGATGAAGTAGGAACCTAAATCTAATGATAATTCGAAAGAAAAGTTTGCATATATTTTGGATTTTCCTCTGTCTCCATGAATAGGCATGAGATTCTGGAAGAACTTCCCAAGGATGAGGACCTTAAACCACACTGGTGCTAGCCACACCGTCTTCTGCTTGCTGGCATCCCTGGCCTTGAAGACCACTACATGTGGATTTCCATCCCCTTGGTTCTGGCCTATGCCGCTGCCTTGCTTGGGAACAGCCTGCTCGTCTTCAATATCCTCACCAAGCGCAGCCTCCATGAACCCATGGACCTCTTCCTCTGCAAGCTGTCTGGAGCACACCTTGTCCTCTCCACTTGCATAGTCTCTCAGGCCTTGGCGATCCACTGGTTCCATGCTGGAGAGCTCTCCCTGGATCTCTGCATTTCTCAGGTATTCTTCTTCTCTTCCACTTTCATTTACAAGTCTGGGATCTTGCTGGTGATGGCATTTGACTGCTACATTGCCATATGCTACATGCTGTGATACACCACTGTTCTGACACATACACTGATAGGGAAAATTTGAATATCCATCTTCCTAAGAAGTTATTGTACAGTTTTTCTTGTAATATTTCTTCTGAAGAAACTGACGTTTTATAAAAGTAACATCCTCCCAAACACTGCTTGTAAACATGTTGTCCTGGCAAAAATTTCCTGCAATGATATCCAACGAAACGCTGGAGAAGGAAATGGCTATTCACTTCCAGTATTCTGGCCTGGAGAATTCCATGGACTCTATAGTCCATGGGGTCACAAAGAGTCGGACACAACTGAGCGACTTTCACACAGAACATCTGGTTTGATTTGTTTTGTCCTAATGTCAACCTTGGTCTTAGATGTTGTGCTAATCTTTCTTTCATATATGCCTCTTCTCCATGCTGTCTTTCCCCATCCCTTCTCAAGATGCTCCTCACAAAACTCTCAACACATGTGGCTCCCATATCTGCGTCATCATCCTCTTTTATGGACCTGGGATCTTCTCGTTCTCACTCAGTGGTTTGGATACTACATTCCACTCCACATTTACATTCTTCTGGCCAATGTCTATATTCTCATTCCACCTACATTAAATCCCACAGTTTATGAGATTAAGACCAAGCAGATTCGGGACCTGGTAGTTCATTTGCTGTTTCCAAAGCATATACGACTATCACAATGGAAACTACCCTTGTGCTTTCCTGAATAATGCTCATCACGCTTTAGGTTAGCTTTTGTATCAAGACGTGGAAGGGTACAGTGGAAATACTAATCAAATAACTATGTATCTTACCATAGAACATCTTTATCAGAAATGGGTTTGTAAATGTTTCTTGCAAAGTTTTTAATAATTCATTAGATATCACTGCCTTTGAGGTCTTAGTTCATGTTCTTTACATAGAATTCATAACTAGATTAGCTCACCTCCCTATTCCTAGGCTGGAAGTTAGAATGTAATGACTTGGAAACAGTGACCTTTCCTGGGTAATTGTTAAACTCTTATTTACTAGGCTATTCTATGCTTTGACTGGCTACACTTGTTTTATTCCTCTCATTCAGACATTTTCCTGCCATTTTCCCCTATGTTGTAGCTTTCATCATACTTTTGTTTCGTAGAGAATTATAAAATTCACGTATATCTTAAAATTCATATGTATTCACTGTTAATATAATGCTACCATAAATAATGACCATATGTATCAGTAAATCTTTATTGTTTTAAAATATTAAACATAGCATATGTTTACTAATTCTTTCCTTTTATTTATATTATCAGCTGTTTGGAAGAAAATATTCAACATGAGAGCAAATACAGTATAAGCATGTAAGAGTACACTGAACAAGCATACGTAAAAAACACACTGATATATGTAGAGGTGTAGCCAGCGTGGCAGAGTCAGAAGACCCCAAGCTCACCTGCTTCCACGCACAGTCCAAAATTGCAACCATGTACAGAACAGCTATCAATGAAAATGACCCTAAGACTAGCAGAAAAGCATCTCCACAACCAAAGATGTAATGAAAGAACCACAACAAGATGCGTAGTGGTGTCCTGCGTCTCCTGCTTTGCAGGTGGATTCTTTACCATTGAGCAACCAGAAAAGCCCAGGAAGAGACGGTAGGACAAATTGAGAGAGTAGCATTGACATATATGCACCTCCATTTGTGAAACAGACAGCTACTGGGATGCTGCTGTATAACACAGGGAGTTCAGGGTGGTGCTCTGTGATAACCTAGGGGAGTGGAACGGGGAGGCGGTGGCAGGGAGGCTTAAGAGGGAAGGGATATATGTATACTTATGGCTGATTCACACTGTATGGCAGACACCAACAAAGCACTGTAAAGCAATTATCCTCCAATTAAAAACATATTTTTTTTAAAAAGTCTCTCTATTTTTCTGTATTTTCTCTCTCTTCTCCAGTTGGATATCTCTGTTGAAAGATCTATGGTCTATTTCTGCTAGTGGGGGTACCTTGGTCCAGGGGTAAATTCATTTGTAGTTTTGTCCTATGTGGAAAGATTCCCTTTGTACAGGCTATACTATTTTTCATGACTCCCAGCAATATTTGAGAGTAACTTAGGCCTCACACGATGCCTGTAGACTATGTCAAGCTTTCAGACATTTCCATTGAGATAGTGTTTCCAATAAGGCTGACTATCTGCACAAATGCATGCCAATAATCCTTCCCTACCCAACCCCTCCACTGTCCACACAAGCCAGTTTCTCTTCCATGAGGTGCATCTGTTCTCCACTCTCTTGCATCTGTGATCAACTCATGACTTGCTTTGGCCAGTGGAAAAATGTGGAAGTATTGTATCCTCGGCCCTGTGGATTTAGAGTGAAGTGAAGCAGGAACAACAGTCAGAAGAGGGATATAAAATGAAGAAACAACAGGTAGGGGTAGGGACTTGGGAAATGAGGGATTTTAAATTAATTATGAATGAAGTACTGACACACATATTGTTTGGCTCTTGTCTCTTGGACTATAAAGTCCAAAATCACCCAGATCACGAAATACAACATGCTCTGACATACCCACAGCCATGTCCACATGCCACAGCAAAGAGTCCCAGAGCTATCACTGACATACTTAACATATCTAATTACATGTACATGCATGTCTTTCAACAATTTGCATTCAAATGCTGCCATTTCACCTACAACAACCGTCTGAATATTTCATTTGCCTCTGTGTCTTAACTGGAATTATGTTTGTCTAGTCAAGAAACCACTCTATGTCCAATAGAACATCTAAATCTTTTTTTTCCTCTCTTCACACTTAGATACATAGTTCCATCCACTGAATACTGGGTTGTGTGTGTTGTTGTTGTTGTTTTTTAAGGGAGTGCAAGAAGGCCTGCAGAGAATTTACCAGCACTCTGGTCCAAACTGTGGCTGATTTTGGTGGATATGAAGCTGAAAAGACCTTGCCATAGCGAGGAGCATCCTAAGAGGCTGGTAAAAGGACCATGACAAAGAACAGGACTCTGCATCCTGGGACTGCAATCACCTTGAGGAAGTCTGGAAAATACCTTTGGAATGCTGCCGGCAGTTCATGAGTGCATGCATGCTACGTCACTTCAGTCATGTCTGACTCTGTGCGACACTACGGACTGTAGCCTGCCATGGGATTCTCCAGGCAAGAGCAGTGGAGTGAGTTGCTATGCCCTTATCCAGCCAGCAGTTCATAGTCCTGGCCATATTCTGTAGGTAACATCCACTGCTCCATGTAAATGATTTTTTTCAGCTGTAAGGCCTCTTAGAGAAACCATGTCCCACCATCCACTGCATCCAACCCATTCCCTTTAACTTTTCCATGGACACTTTATATGTTGCATTGCATCACTGGAATCACTCCTTTGGAACACTAGCCACACTTTTACATGCTTTATCATATTTGCCTCCTCCGTGCCTCTACAGGCAGGAAACCAACCAAAACTATTTTCTCAATTCCTTCCAGTGAATGTTCTGACAAAACTAAGATCTCCTGGACAGATCATTTCTCTCTCCTATAAAGGGACCCCAACATTCCCTATTTCCATTTTGTGTTCCCATCATTGGACATGATCATCTCAACACACTATCTGATCCCTTTCCCATTCCAGCCCTGACTGCCTCAACATCAGATGAAAGACTGACCTTGAAGCTCATTGAATCTACCCGGAAAGAAACCCTCACCTCCCTACTGCCAGCACTGCCCCATATGGATAGGTACACCCCATCATCGGTATGGAATGACAGAAAATTGATGTTGCTTCTAAATTCTTCCCTCTCTCTCCTCTTCAGCACGTTCTGTCCTTTCAACTCCACCATCTTCTTACCATCCCACAGCTTCTCTCCCTGTCCAGAGCTTCCACCTTACTGCTCAATCTACACTTCTCCTCAGGAAATCCTCTACTAGCTCATCTCATGCCCCCAGGTCCACCCTTGCTCCATCCTGCCTTTGCTCTGTCAGTAAAGTCCACATCAACCTTCTGACATAGCAAGATACCTCATTCAACCAGGCCAACTCACCCTTCCTTTATTTTCTCCTGTAAGTTACACAAGCCGAGGTGTCATTGCTGGTCAGACCCAAGATGATTCCCTTCCCTATAGATAGAATCCACTTTTAGAGGAGTTCAATACTCAGTGATCCTTTTATGCATGAAGAAAACCCTCTTGAGGAAAGAGCACTTTACCCTGAGGAATTCATTCAGCTTGAACAGTAAGAAACCAAGGTGTTCCTTTTGCAAGAGCCAACCCCTACCACAAATTAGGAGATCCATTTTCTATAAACTAGAAGCTTTTATTTCATTTCATGAATACTGATTGAACAGATCATGCTCAAATTTTAGCAATCAATGCCTACTATTATTGAACCTGAGTTTCTATGAAAGTTGCAGTTACCAAAATACATACAATCTAAAACTAGATTTCTAAAGTTCAAACATTAAATATAATCCTATCTCACTAAAAAGAAAAACTCATTTATACTGATGCACAATAGAAAAAGGACAAAGGAAATTGTATTAAAATGATGAAGTAAAAACAAACGATGGAATGGAAATGGTGTGGGGCTTGTTTGTTCTTCTTCCCTGAATGTCCTTCAGCGCACCACCTGTCCACTGTAAATCTTGGTCTCTTGATATGGATAATGGAGTCCTCGAGGATAACTTCTTCGCAGAACCCTGTGAGCCGGAGAGCCCTGACGTGTTCCTTCCAGGTGAAAAATCCATACCATCGTCCCCCACTGTGGAAGGGTCTGGATGCCTCCAGGGCGATCACGTTACTTTGGCAGAAAAAGATTTCCTTCTCCACTTCCTTCCCAGACTGGAGTGTACCTGGAAAAAGTCATGTAGATGGCTTTTAGCAGAAAGGCCTTGGAAGCTGCTTCTGACAGAAACTACCCCCTAGCCCAATGTCCAGACAAGGGGCTTACCAAGAGGAGATGAAACCAGACAAGATCCTCAGTAGAAGCAGACAGTGTGCAGAAAGCTCTTGCCCGTCTTCTGCTCGGCTGCCAGGAGCACCTCGACCAGAGAGTCCTCCAGGTTGTCTGCCTGCTGGAGGCGTTGGCAGAGCTCACAGATGATGAAAGACCCAAGCGTGGCGTCCTCCGTGTTGTCATCCATGTCCACGTTGATCACGTGCACAGGCTGGCAGGTCTCCTGCTCTCGGACCCACAGCTCCTCCACCACCCTGTCGTAGACGCTCTCCTCACAGGTGAAGATGACGTCAAAGCGATCTCTGCACTCCTGAAATCTTTCCGGGCGAGGCTTGATTCTCGCGTTTCTTCCCAAGATGTGTAAGATGCCGTTGCTGTTATAGCGTCGTCGGTCTTTGCACACAAGGTCCTCGCGCATCTCCTCATAGGTGGTGGAGAAATCATAAACCACGGGGAGGTTGCGTGCCCTTCCTGGGAGCCTGACTCGAGATCCAGCTCCGAAGGACCTGACTCGGAATCCTTTCCTCCTGAGCATGCAGTGGGCCTCCATGCTCCTGTTCACGTTGCTCATGCAGACCACAGCCACACTGAGCGGATACGAGGGCATGGTGGCGGCCACTTGGGACTCCAGCCAGATGCCTGGACTTCAGGGCCTGAGGGGACTCTGAAGGCCAGGGGATGGCCGACTGGGTCCAGCTCTTCCAAGGAGTGTTAGAGTCAAAGAAGAAAGAAGGCGTTTATATGGAGGCACTAGTCCTCAGTGGGAGGAGAAATCTTGATTGGTGATTGGATTAACTGTTGATTGATTGGATTTGAGTGGTGGCCTGGAAGCAGAGAACCCAGTGCTGTTTTCAGATTGAGGGGACTCTGAAGGCCAGGGGATGACCGACTGGGTCCAGCTCTTCCAAGGAGTGTTAGAGTCAAAGAAGAAAGAAGGCGTTTATATGGAGGCACTAGTCCTCAGTGGGAGGAGAAATCTTGATTGGTGATTGGATTAACTGTTGATTGATTGGATTTGAGTGGTGGCCTGGAAGCAGAGAACCCAGTGCTGTTTTCAGAGCACTCCCAGTGATGCAAGCACCCAACCTCAATGCCAGGATGTGCCCACCCAACCATCACCCTCCTCCTGAGCACTTTGCCATCTCCAGTTAACTCCACCTGTGCCTGTGTGTAGGGGGCTAGAATTGGTATCAGGCAAAACAACTAGACCACTCACTGGCTTCTCACCAGCTTTCCAAAGAGCTGAAGACTTACATGTGGAAAAGGTCTTTGAAATTCCTGAGCCTCCTAATCCAATGCTGCCAAGAATCTAAGTGGTTGTTCCCCAGATTTTCACGTTAGAGTTTATACTCCAGTAGAGCAGTTGTGCTAAATCCTAGGAAGGCATTCATGGTGCTTCCTATCAGTCAAGAAAAGCAGGCAACAGTGTCAAAAGCAACCTCTGGAAAATATGACTGCCATTTGACAGGGTTTCACAAGTTGCAAGAACACGGCATTTTCTCCTTTCTCTTTTCTTCAATTCATCAGAATTCTGGAGCAAACCAAGCAGATCCTCCTCCCTTATCTTGTCTCTGAAAGCAGCTCAGTCTGAACACCCCATACTTAAAATAGAAGCCTTTTCATTGCTTTTCTCCATTTGCATAGCTGATGAAGCAATCGTACTGATATTAAGCTTGGGGTCAGGACATTGACCACTAAGGAGACTTAATGCTGTCACTTCGAAATGGCGAGGGCAAAGGTCTCTTCATAGAGCCACAGACTGAATGTTCTATCCATTGCAATGATTCTCCAAGTGCAAAGAGTCCTATGTCAGTAGACAGCCCAAGTCTACTCAAGGTGTGACACCCAGAGCATCAGCATGAACTGAAGGGGAGCTTGTTTCACCTGGAAATTGGACTCCCAGACCACTGAATTGGGTCACAGGGATGTGCACTAAAGATTGGGAGCAAGTTGACTAATAGCAGAGATTTCAGAAACTTGGCTGGACCTCGGATGTCCCTGAGAAGCACTGCTTCTAGATGGGAGGTTGAATATTCTGCAGAGAAAAGCCAGATTAGAGAAAAGGACAGGCATACCTGAAAAGATAGTCAGCTCTCAAATATGATGTGAAAATGTTTTCTAATAGTCACTGCCTGAGACCTAACTCATCCTGCCTGGAAAAACAACGAGAGAGAGAGAGACAGAGAGAGACAGAGACAGAGAGAGACAGAGAGAGAAAGAGAGAGAGAAGAAAGATCTCAGAGCCCAAACTACAATCATGATACTACAGGAGAAAGTTATTTCATCATGGTGCTTTCTCTTCCTAGGATGGCTCTAGGGTCACACAGTGGCGAAAAGCTCTACTTCTGATCGGCTTTGTGTGCTCCTGAATTTATCTCTGAGACTCAGGATGGGGATGGGGGCTTCTTGCTCAGCATGCCAGCACTATGGCAGCCGACTGTGGAGCTCTTAGTGCTAGAGCGGTGCTCCTGTGTCACTCCATAAGCCTTCCTGATGTCTGCAGTGCTGGTAGAGGAGACCTTACTGGGCAGGATTTCCTTCAGTTTCTGCCAATTCTGAGCCCTATTTAACTGGACACTGTCCCTGTTTTTTCACGTTGAGATGAATTTGTTTTCATCCTTGAATATGTTTTCATTTATATGAAGATTGATTTCCTTTAAAGTCAGTTCACTTTTGGATGTCAACATCTTCCTTATGATTACTAACTCTTTTCTTTCTTTCTTTTTTTAAAAAAATCAATCCAGTAGACAAAATCTCTTCTCAAAGTTATCTTCTGTCTTTCTGGACTTACCACTCTGAGGAAGCCCATAGTCTGTCAGTTTTGGATGTAAAATCACTAGATACAGGTCAAATACTTAACAAACCCTACAAGTGCACACATCACCCATTCAACACCAACAAAATTTGGTATTGATGCTTCTTCCCTAACTGCCTTTTTCTGCACACTCCTCTGTGACAGCAGTTTCCACACTTCCACCCAGATCTCTGCCACTACATCAAAATCCGAAGCAGAATATTCACCATCTTCAACCACCCACTTTTCAATCTTTTATTTTTTTTTCAACTCTAATAGCTCTTAGACAAACTGTGCTTCAGCATCCATTTCATCCAGTTCCATTCCCTTTGTTTTTCCATGGATACCTACTATGTTAAGAAGCATTAAATAGTCGCTCCTGTGTAGCATCTATAGCACTTTGAACCAGTTGCACTCTCTCATATTTGCCTCCTGAATATCCCTACGGACAGGAATTCAACCAACAGCTTTTGCTACATGTGGATTTTCTGGCAAAATAAGTTCACCCGGACAAATCATTTTTCTTTCGAAGGGCTCCTAAATCTTCCTGTTTCAATTTTGTGGTCCCATCATTGGAAAAGATCATCTCGACTTACTCTCCTACTCTGTCTCCATTTCTGACTGTCCACCCTGAGGTGAGAGACTGATCTTGAATACCACTGACTCTACCAGGAAAGAAAACCGTCATCTCCTTACCACTGTCCTCTTCCAATATAGATGCACCTGCTCACATGTGGGGAAAGACAGAAACTGAGACTTATTCTCTATCCATCCATCTCTCTTCTCTTCATCAAGTCTTGTCTTTTCAATTCCAACACCTCCCTCAGTTCCCACAGCTTCTCCCCCTAGGCAGAGTCACCACCCAACTCCTCAGTGCACTCCTGTCCTCAGGATGCCCTGTACTCCCTGATCCCTCCAGAACCATGGCACTCCATCCCACCCGCACAGATAACAAATCCACACTTACTTTCTGATAGTGAGTAAACTACTACTTCACCATCCCAACTACCTCTCCTTTATTTTCTCCTGTGAGTCACAAAGGACTTGGTGGCAGAGCTGGTCAGAACCAAGAATGTTTCACTGCCGAGCAATGAGGATCCATATTTGGAGGAGCACAAAACACAGAACAATGAATGTTTTTAGTGAGAAGTAGATACTAAAGAGAAAAGAATGCTTTTCTACATGGGATTGATAGGCTTTGAAAAAAGGAAATCAAGACACCCATATGATAAGATCCATCTCCCATCACAAATGAGAAGTACATTTTCTTAAATTAAAGAGATTTATTTTGATTTATTTCCTTTTGTTTTATTTAAACAAGATGCATAGTTCACCAACAGCGCTTGGATTTTAGTAATAAATGTGACAACAGACTACACAGATTTGTAATTTTATTTCATAAATAAGCTATTGGGATAAACAAATCATGGTTGGATTCCCCCCTCCCCCCCAAAAAAAGCTACAGATGATCTACTCTGAGTTTCTAATAAAGCAGGCATTCATCAAAGGCACACAGTCTCAAAGTAAAAATATTTCCAATCCCACATCGTTTCCACTCAATGTATTGCCATCCCACTTAAGAAAAAACAAGAGGTCGTATCGACACACCACACCAAAAGGGCACAAGGAAGTTAGTATCCATCTAGATCAATGAAAGAGACACTGTTCCTCTTTCTCTGCATATCCTTCAGTGAACGCATTGCTTGTCCTGGACTCTGTGATTAGCCTTGATTGTCCATCCAGCAAAGAGAGTCCTCGAGATGAACCTCCTTGCAGAACCCCGTGAGCACTGAGTTCTTCCTTCCAGGTCCAGGTCCACACCATCGTTCCCCACGTTGGAAGGGCTGGCATGTCTACCGGTGTGCCACGTTCCCCGTGCGGTGCGATGTAGTGCGATGCAGTGTGGTGCGATGTGGTGCGATGCAGTGTGATGCGATGCGATGCTCTCCTCGTCCACCTCCTTCACTGGGTGCGGTGTACCTGACAACAAATCACACAGAGATTTTCCACTCAATGTATTGCCATCCCACTTAAGAAAAAACAAGAGGTCGTATCGACACACCACACCAAAAGGGCACAAGGAAGTTAGTATCCATCTAGATCAATGAAAGAGACACTGTTCCTCTTTCTCTGCATATCCTTCAGTGAACGCATTGCTTGTCCTGGACTCTGTGATTAGCCTTGATTGTCCATCCAGCAAAGAGAGTCCTCGAGATGAACCTCCTTGCAGAACCCCGTGAGCACTGAGTTCTTCCTTCCAGGTCCAGGTCCACACCATCGTTCCCCACGTTGGAAGGGCTGGCATGTCTACCGGTGTGCCACGTTCCCCGTGCGGTGCGATGTAGTGCGATGCAGTGTGGTGCGATGTGGTGCGATGCAGTGTGATGCGATGCGATGCTCTCCTCGTCCACCTCCTTCACTGGGTGTGGTGTACCTGACAACAAATCACACAGAGACGGCCTTTAGAGGAAACGGCTCTGAGGACGCCTGTCCCAGAGAGCGTCCGGGTACGAGTTCTTACCGACCAAGGAGCTGAAACCAGCCAAGATGCTTCCTCAGTAGAAGCAGACCGTGTGCAGAAAGCTCCTTCCTGTTTTCTCCTTCGCTGCCTGGAGCAGTTCGGCCAGACGACTTTGCCTGTCGTCTGCCTGCTGGAGACCCTGGCAGAGCTCACAGATGATCAAGGCTCCAAGGCTGGCTGCCTCCAGGGTGTCGTCTATGTCCACGTTAACGACCAGCACAGGCTGCCAGGTCTCCTGATCCCTGGTGCACAGGTCGGCCACCACCCGATTATAGGCCCTCTGCCCACAGGTGAAGATGACGTCGAAGGGCTCTGGGCACTCTTGAAACCTTTCTGGGCCAGGCTTGATTCTCTCATTTCTTCTCAGGAGGCGTAAGACTCCATTCCTTCGGTAGTGCTTTTGGTCTTTGGAGGAGAGGTCGCTGTGCATCTTCTCATAGGACGTGGAGAAGTCGTAGAGCACAGGTGGCTTGCGTGCCCCTCCTGGGAGCCTCACGTGGGATCCGGCTCCAAAAGACCTGACATGAAACCCGTTCTCCCTGAGGAGGTGGTGGGCTTCCATGCTCCTGTTGACATTGCTCATGCAGACCACAGCCACCCTGAGCGGGGAGGAGGGCATGGCGGCAGCCTCTCGGGACTCCAGCTGGACAGGAGGACTTCAGGGTCTGAGGGGGACTCTGAAGGCCAGGGAGATGACCGGCTTGGTCCACTTCTGCAATGAGCATTTCCATCAGAGAAGAGAGAAGGCCTTCACATGGAGACATCGGCCCAAGGTGGGCGGAGACCTCTTGACTGGTGATTGGCTTAACGCTTGAGTGATTGGATATAGATAGTGGACCCAATAGGGTGACCAGAGCAACCTGGTTGATCCAATCACCCAACTCGACTGCCTGGAGGTGCCCATCCGGTTCCCTGTCCACCCTGGAGTCTTTTGCCAGGTACAGTTAACCCTGTGGGTGCCTGTGTGTATGAGGCTAAGATTGGCAAGTCGCTTCAGTCGTGTTTGACTCCATGCTACCCCATTGACAGCAGCCCACCTGGCTCCTCTGTGTACTGGATTGACAGGCAAGAATACTGAAGTGAAGCTAAGTTTTGTATTTCAATTATCTGCATGTCTGGATTATCTACTCTGGTCTGGTTTTCTGGTGGGAGTGTTTTGTATTCTCCACTTCATCCTCTCGACCACATTTGGAAAAATCTACTATGCATATAAAACAATGTGTCCAGGCTACTCCAAGCTCATCATTATTCTCTGTACTGACCGGAAACATGCATGTGAAATGTGTGTTTGAAATTTTCAAACTTACAATTAATTCATTATAACTGCAATAGTTGTTTCATATTTATTTCCTACAATTGATAATCTAGAATTGTAATTTTATTAAAGTATTTGGGAAGCACATAATTTTTCCCATATATAATATCTTGATTCACCAATGTACAAACCAACTTTTTGGAAAATATCCCTCCTGTTAGTGTTTCATCAGTTTAATAACATGCACATCCTCCATTTGATTTTCTTTAGTTCATGATATTTCTCCAGGGACTGGAGCCACCTCCATGGCTTCCCCATGTTTTCAAGTACAGCTGTCTCTGAACACTCCATACTGAAATATAGTTGCTTTAAATATCCGTTTCTTTTGTCAGTTTGCAGAGATGACCTACCAAGGTTATAGACCTAAAAATTATGAACTGAGCACCAAACAGTAAGAAGACACAGTGTTGTCTCTTCAAAATCTTTCAGAAGAAGCATCCAGTTAGAAACTCACAGATTTTATGGCTCTGTGCCTCTGTCAATTGTAGTGATTGTCACATTGAAGAAATTCTACCTCAGTGACCATACTTGATCTTCTCCAAATATCAGTCCCAAAGCCAGGACATTAACATTGACCCAGAATGTGGGGTAAGGTATCTTTGGACCTCAGGGCACCAAATTGGGAAATCTGGGAGTGGAGCCCAGATATCTGGGATGTACAAAGCTCCTCAAATGATTGCAATGTACACCAAGGTTTGAGAGCAACTGACTCAAAGCAAGAGTTTCTGAGCCTCGATTGATCGATTCTTGGAAGCTGTGAGAATTTGTTCAAAACAGGGCATCAAGAATACAAGGGAAGCAGGAAATTCAAAAGATAAAGATCTTGTCAAAGAAACACCAGGCATAAATGAAAAGGTAGTCAGAAGCTACATACAGCATGAATTCTATTAGAGTAGTGACCCAAACCTGAAGGGGTCTAACAAACATTGTATAGCAAGATCTTGGGCTCAAAGTGAAACAGAGCAAGACCCTATTGTCTTTCCTCACTATGTCCTCTGCCTACTTTTGTCTGTGAAAAAAATTAGCTAAAGGATAAGCTTAATCAGTGAAGTGAGAGAATGCAGAAATAAAGAAGAACAGTCCATCTAACAAGACTAAATAATAATAGTTTAATAATTAAGTATCAAAACATCTACTTCTGCTTCTTTGACTACAGTACATTAAAGCCTTTGATTGTCTGGATCACAACAAACTCTGGAAAATTCTTCAAGAGATGGGAATACCAGACACTGTTACTGCCTCCAGAGAAACCTGTATGCAGGTCAAGAAGCAACAGTTAGAACCAGATGTGGGACAAAGACTGGTTCCAAATTGGGAAAGGAGTATGTCAAGGCTATATATTGTCACCCTGCTTATTTAGCTTCTATGAAGAGTACATCATGCGAAATGCCAACCTGGATGAAACACAAGCTGGAATCAAGATTGCATTGAGAAATATCAATAATGTCAGATAGGCTGATGACATCATCCTTATGGCAGAAAGCAAAGAGAAATTGAAGGACCTCTTGATGAAGGTGAAAAAGGAGAGTGAGAAAGCTGGCTTACTATTCAGCATTCAAAAAAACTATGATTATGGCATCTGGTTCCATCACTCCATGGCAAACAGATGGGGAAACAATGGAAACAGTGACATGAGCCTTTATTTTCTTGGGCTCCAAAATCACTGTAGGCAGTGACTGCAGCCATGAAATTAAAAGATGATTGCTCCTTGGGAAAAAAACTGAAAAACTTAGACAGCACATCAAAAAAGCAGAGACATTACTTTTCCAACAAACGTCCATCTACTCAAAGCTATGGTTTTTCCAGTAGTCATGTATGAATGTGAGAGTTGGACCATAAAGATGGCTGAGTGATGAAGAATTGATTCTTTTGAACTGTGGTGTTGGATAAGACTCTTGAGAGTCCCTTGGACTGCAAGGAGATAAAACCAGCCAATTCTGAAGGAAATAAGTTCTGGATATTCATTGGAAGGAGTGATGCTAAAGCTGAAACTCCGATTCTTTGGCCTCCTGATGCAAAGAACTGACTCATTTGAAAAGATCTTGATGCTGGGAAAGATTGAAGGTGGGAGGAGATGGGGACGACAGAGGATTGAGATGGTTGGATGGCATCATCAACTCAATGGACATGATTTTGAGTAAGCTCCGGGAGTTGGTGATGGACAAGGAAGTCCTGCACAAGGTGTGTTGCACACCATGGGGTTGCAAAAAGTCGGATATGACTCTGCTATTGAACTAAACTGAACTGATAAAAATTCCAGGAAGAAAAGCATTCTTTCCTCAAGAGAATTTTGTTCATGCTTAACATTATTTGTTTTGAGTATCATGCTCCTCTGAAAGTGCATCCTCCCTATTGGGAAATGATTTATTCTTGGTTGTGATCAGCAGTAATACCAAGGCCTGTGTATCTTAAAGGAGAAAATAAAGGAGAGGGAGTTGGCATGATTGAATTAGGTTATTTTCTATGTCACCAAGTAGATGACTTTCTCTACACATTGTAGGCATATTGGAGTGAAGGGTGGATCTGGAGATATACCATCTAGTACAGTAATTCCTGAGGTAAAGAGTGGACCCAGGAGTAAGGTTGTGGCTCTGGACAGGTGGAGTAGATGTGGGATCAAGAGAGATGTTGAAATGAAATAAGAGGACTTGCTGAAGAGGAGAAAGGGTAGTAATTTAGAAACACTCAATTCTCTTTCACCACAGGTGATTATGTGTATATATCTGCATGTGGCAGTGCTGGTGGTAGGAACGTGAGGGTTTCTTTCCTGGTAGATTCCTTGGGCTTTATCATTAGTCTTTCTGCTGCTGGTGGGTACTCAGGGTCAGGATTGGTGACTGGAGGGGATAATCTGTTGAGGCTATCATTTCATGTGATGAGAACACCAAATTAAGGTAGGTTTTTAGGTAGTGTTGGATGTTCTTCTGAAGATAGAAATGTGTTATCCAGCTGATATTATTTTCACCAGAATACCCATTTTGAGGAAAATGTAATATGTTTCTGAGTTCCTCTTTGTTTAGACAGGCAAGGAAATGTGACAGAGGATTAAAATGCTGCGGGTGCTTAGATGGAGAGATTATAGTGATGAATTACAAAATATAAAGTGCATAAAATAGTTAACTACTAAGGACTTACTCTAGCACAAGGAACTCTCTGTAAGTCTCTAATGACCTATATGGGAAAAGAATCCTAAAAAAGTATATATATATGTATAACTGATTTAGTTTGTTGTATAGTAGAAGCTAATGCAACATTGTATTCTTTTGCAGTGTAAAAGAAATTAAAAATAGAATTTACTTAAAAATATAAAATGTACTTGAATAAATTAAAAAGAATGGTACTGAATTAAAAAGGTTTTGGAACATCGTTTAAGAGTCTTCTCTGTTGTTTAGTCGCTAAGTTGTTTGTTACTCTTTTGCAGCCCTGTGTACTGTAGTCCGCCAGGTTCCTCTCTCCATGGGATTTCCCAGGCAAGAATACTGGAGTGGGTTGCCATTCCTTCTCCAGGGGAATCTTCCCAATCCAGGTGTTGAACCCACATCTCCTGCATTGGCAGGTGGATCTTTTACTGCTGAGCCACCAGGGAAGCCCTATTATAGGTTATAAAAATAGAAAAATGATTGGCGTACATCAACATGAATAAATTTAAATTAAAAAAAGATTGGGAAGTTAGAACTTTAATGGTGGTGAATTTATTGTTTATGTTTTGATCTAGCGGCATATTTCTTAATGGAACTATAGAAGTTGATGTCTACTGTAGAGTTATAAAAGAGCAATTGAGGGACTTCCCTGGTTTTCCAGTGGTTGGGACTTCACCTTCCAATGTAAGAGGTACAGGTTTCAGCCCTGCTTAAGGAGCTAAGATCCCACATCCCTCAAAGCCAAAAAAACAAAATAAAAAAAAGAAGCAATATTAAAACAAATTCAGTAGACTTAAAAAAAAAAGTTCCACATCAAAAAAATCTTTAAAAAAAATGTAGTTGAAGAAGACATCAAACTCTGAACATTGTGGACACTGAGTGGGAAATGTGTTGGTTGCTGGAGTTGCTAAGATGAAAATAGTTCTTAAGGAGCTAAGATCCCACATCCCTCAAAGCCAAAAAAACAAAATAAAAAAAAGAAGCAATATTAAAACAAATTCAGTAGACTTAAAAAAAAAAGTTCCACATCAAAAAAATCTTTAAAAAAAATGTAGTTGAAGAAGACATCAAACTCTGAACATTGTGGACACTGAGTGGGAAATGTGTTGGTTGCTGGAGTTGCTAAGAATGAAAATAGTACAGGAGTAAAACCTGATGCAAAAAACTGACTCATTTGAAAAGACCCTTATTCTGGGAAATATTGAGGGCAGGGGGAGAAGGGGATGACAGAGGATGAGATGGTTGGATGGCATCACCAACTCAATGGACATGAGTTTAAATAGACTCCGGAAGTTGGTGATGGATAGGGAGGCCAGGCGTGCTGCGGTCCATGGGGTCGCAAAGAGTAGGACATGACTTAACTTAAAAGGTTGCTTGGGAGTCTGCCTGGGCCCACATTTCCTCTCAAACCCTGCAGCACCTGGGGCTTCCTTGCCTGGAAAGTCAGAGACAGATTAGAGGAGGTGATCAGAACTCAGTGAGATCATTTACATGGAGATGTGAATTTTACGTATAGAATTTAGCCAGGACTGAGCTGCTGGTGGCATTCCAAAGGCATTTTCAGGTCTCACTTTCGGTGTGTGGGGTCCCAGGATGCCAAGTTCTGATCTTCATCATTTGACGTTCCTTTTACCAGTATTTTAGGATGCTTCTCATTGTGGAAAGGTCTTTCCAGCTTCAGATCCACCAAAAGCAGCCAGAGTTTGGACCAGAAGACTGCTAAATTCTCTGTGGTCCTCCAGGTGTGCTATTAAAAGATATCAAGGTGTGGGGAGGATGGGGCTAGATCAAGTGTTAGCTAAATACTGTGGGAGGATAGTTCCCATGTGGCATGAACACCACTGCTGTTGGTTGTTTTGATAAAGGGAGGGGAAGTTATGTTTGTAAGTTGCAATGGTAACTAACAATATCTTTCTAACTATGAGAAATGGGAAATAAAGATTTAGATGTGTTACTGAAAATAAAGTGATTTCTTGAGTAAACAAACATAGTACCAGTTAAGACACAGAGGCAAATGGAATATTCAGAGATTGTTGAAATGAAATGGTAGCATTTGGGTACAAATTGCAGTGCATGTAACTTGAAAGGTTAGGTGTGCCAGTGATGGCTTTGTGACCGGGACTGGGCACATGGACATTGCTGCAGGTGTGTCTGACCAAGTTTTATTTCTTGGCCTGGGTGATGTTTGCCTTATAATTGAGGGAGTAGCATTGACATATATACACACTGTGCTGTGCTTTTCCATTCAGTCGTGTCCAACTCTTTTTGACCCCATGAACTGTAGCTTGCCAGGCTCCTCCGTCCATAGGGATTCTCCAGACAAGAATACTGAAGTGGATTGCCTTGCCCTCCTCCAGGGATCTTCCCAACCCAGGGGTCAAACCCAGGACTCCTGCATTGCGGTTGGATTCTTTACCATCTGAGCCACCAGGGAAGTCCTATAATATACACTATCATGTGCAAAATAGCTAATGGGAAGCTGCTATATAGTACAGGGAGCTCATGAGTGCCCTGGGATGACCCAGAGAGTAGGATGGGGTGGGGGTGGGGGTGGAAGGGAGGCTCAAGAGGGAGGGGATACAGGTATACATATAGCTTATTCATGCTGTTGTAAAGTAGAGACTAACACAACATTGTAAAGTGATTATCGTCCAATTACAAAGTTGAAAAAAAAAAGAGAAAAGAATTTGTTAAGCCAATCATTTTGTTTTCTATATTTGTGCATGTTTACAGTAACAATTAAAAACTCCAAAAATGACAGAAATACTTTATAGTCCAAAGGCCAACAGCCTAACAATGATAGTGTGTAGGTAGCTTGATCTGTAAGTATTTATTTCAAATCCTTCACCTCCCAAGTCCAGTCTACCCTGATGTTGTTTTTTGATTATATATTCACATTCTGATTGTTGTTTCTGCTTTACTTCACTCCAAATCCTTTGGGCAGAGGGTAATACTTCCACTTCAATCCGTTGGCTAAAGCAGCAAGTCATGAGGCCATCACAGGTGTAACAGAGTGGGTGGCTCAGACTGTAAAGAATCTGCCTGTAATTTGGGAAACACAGGTTAGATCCCTGGGTTGGGAAGATCCCCTGGAGAAGGGAATGGCAACCCACTCCAGTATTCTTGCCTGGAGAATTCCATGAACAGAGGAGCCTAGTGGGCTACAGTCCGTGGGGGTCGCAAAGAGTCAGACATCATTGAGCAGATTTCTCTCACTTTCACTCACTCATTCCATGATGGAAGAACTGGCTTGTAAGGACAGCAGAGGGAAGAATTATTGGTATCCATTTGTGCAGATCATCAGCCACACTTGACACACGATCAGACTGACAAATGTTCTAAGACTTGAGATGATAATGTACAGGCAAATTTGTGAGGACAGAGTTACTTTCACATGGCTGTTAGTATTCAAAGGTAGTATAATGTGTTCAACAGGACTCTTTCTATATAGGACGAAACTGCAAATGCATTTATCCCTTGACCTAGGTAAACCTACTTGCAGAAATAGACCATAGATCTTTCAGTAGAATTATCCAACTTGAGAAGACAG
This sequence comes from Madoqua kirkii, assembly GCA_006408675.1. Taxonomy (NCBI): domain Eukaryota; kingdom Metazoa; phylum Chordata; class Mammalia; order Artiodactyla; family Bovidae; genus Madoqua; species Madoqua kirkii. Next base: position 24,964 of record SJYC01020808.1, read on the forward strand.
GAAAAATACAGACTTTCAAATGGTGATGCAACAATGTCAAAAGGTCTAACATATGTGTTGTTGGAATTTCCAACTGAAAAGAGAAGAGAGAAAAAGGTTTTGTAAGAAATAATTCCTGAATATATCCAAATGAGGTAAAACCAATCAATTTCCATATTCAAAAATCTCAGTGAATTTCAAGGACACTAAAAACTAAGAAAGCTCTGTGTAAACCCATGTAGATGAAGCTGAAAATTATGAAAAAGTGAAGAATCTTGATTGCAAAGGAGTTAATTAGGCAAATGAAACAGAAACGTGTCTAAGGCAATCAAGACCCCCATGCATCCTATTAACTGCTAGGTTAGTACATCTATGGACTCTTAGATATAGAGATAAACATCAGTATTTGTGACTCTGGGCTTTGAAACTTACGTGAATTTCATTAATCCTTTCCATGAAGAATGAAATTTTAAAAACCATGAGCCCATTTTAATTATAGGTATTTATATTCCTGTTGTATTACAATAGCCAGTAGGAAGCCTGGTTCACATGGTGAATGATTTTTGTATCAGGTATCTAGAGATAAGCAAGAGAGAAAGGGAACCAGAGGAAATGGGGAAGAACTGAACCAGCACATTTGGAAAGAGGACGAGGCTGGTGGAGACAGTTCTTTCCCTGAAGCTCTGGTGCGACTGCTTCCCTCAAGAGTCCAAATTCTACTATGCAGCAAGGTAAATTTCATCTCCAATTGAATGTCTGTTCTTGAAGACTCAGTCTAAGGCCAGTGAGGGAATTAGATAGCAACAGACAGGAGTGGTTTAAGAACCAAGGTAAGGGCTGTGTGAAAAAGCTAACTTAAAACTTAACATTCAGAAAACTAAGATCATGGCATCCAGTTCCATCACTTCATGGCAAATAGGTGAGGAAACAATGGAAAGAGTGACAGACTTTATTTTCTTGGGCTCCAAAATCAGCAGATGGTGACTGCAGCTGTGAAATTAAAAGATGCTTGCTCCTTGGAAGAAAAGTTATGACCAACATAGAGAGCGTATTAAAAATCAGAGACATTATTTTGCCGCCAAAGGTCCATATAGTCAGAGGTATGGTTTTTCCAGTAGTCATGTATGTATGTGAAAGCTGGACCATAAGGAAGGCTGAGAAATGAAGAACTGATTTTGAACTGTGGTATTGGAGAAGACTTTTGGACTACGAGGAGATGAAAACAGTCGATCCTAAAGGAAATCGACCCTGACTATTTACTGGAAAGACTGAAGCTGAAGCTCCAATACTTTGACTACCTGATGTGAAGAGATGACTCATTAGAAAGACTCTGATACTGGGAAATATTGAAGGCAAGAGGAGAAGGGGACGACAGAGGATGAGATGATTGGATGGCATTACCGACTCAATGGACATGAGTTTGAGACAGGCTCTTGGCACAGTGGCTTCAGTAGTTGCAGCAGGCAGGCTCAGTAGCTGTGGCTCTGGGGTTCTAGAGTTCAGGCTCAGTAGGTGTGGCACAGGACATTAGTTTCTCTCTGGCATGTCCTCCCAGATCAGGGATTGAAACTGTGTCTCTTGCATTGGTAGGTGGATTCTTAACCACTGGACCACCAAGGAAGTCCAAATCTAGTTATTTACAGCTGCAGTGGAGGGTGAGGTCTGGAAAGGGAGGCAGGAGTATATGGTGTGTGTGATGTTCCTGAAATTTTGTCAATAAAGAGACACCTTCCAAAAAATGACAGGTACCCTAATAATTCTACCAGGCTGGAGATACTGACTTAGCCTGCAAATATGTCATGGCAAAAATGAGAGAAGCCCCAGGGATTACTAGGATCTTTGCTGGGGTTCCCAAAGCAGGGGGTGGAAAGAAGAGACTTTTAGGTTTTCTTAAGCAGGCTTTCTCAGCTTTCAGAGGAAAGCATGAGAGATGAAGCATTTGAAGGGGATTTATAGGAGGAATCTATGAGGAACATGTATTAAACCAAAGCTGTTCTATCAGAAGAGTAACCTGCAAAATAACCCTGGGTTCCATGGCTTTGGTCTTTCCCTGAATTTAAAAGCAGAAACTTTCTTTTTTTCCCCCTTTTATCTAAACGCATGACTATCATTAGCACTATCATCTCCTATGTTTCAAGCCCTGTCTGTGTAGAAATGTGACTTTTTGGCTTCTTCCTCCTCACTGAGCAGCCTTATGCTCTAGAGAGTTTCCTGTGTCAAGGCCAGTGACTGGGCTTCCTTGACCAGTAAGTTAAGGGTAGAAAAATTTCTTTCATGCTGGGAGGATGGAAATAGAAGCTGACTTTTCTCACTTCAAAATAAAAGCAGAGGTAGCAAGAGAGGTAACCTGGGATGGAAGATACAGTGTTCCTGAGCCTAAGATATAACAGTATTGAGATAGATATCCTAATATAGACCCTCCTCAGAGAAAATCAACATTTATCTCCAATTTTCTAAAATCACCAACTTAAAATTTGCTTCTCTGTCAACCTGAAGTCTCTAGGATTCTGGAAGTTTCCCCAATTTTTCTGCATCCCCAGATTGTAATGTGGTGCTTAAAAGTAGTTAATGTTCCAAATATACTTCTGAATGTCTGTGTTGGTCAATGAAGGAAAGTACACTAGCCAATATAAACTTTCTACTTCTAGAATAACCTTTTAAATATAATGGTTTTGCATGCCAGCAGTAATGCTTTTCTTTTACAATTTCAGTAATTTCTAAACGTTGTTCCATAAGACATGAGCAGGAGTGCCTTACCTTGGGCACACAGGCCTCATCGATGACACAAGAAATAAACTCTTACATGTATGGTCATCTACAGTCAATGGGGAAAAAATAGACTCTACGATAAATGGTATTAGGAAAACTGGATAATTAGGAGGAAAAAATGAAATTGTACTCTTATCTTACATCACTCAAAAAAATCCCCTCAAAATGGATTAAAGACATAAACATCAAGCCCAAACCATAAAACTCCTAAAAGAGAACAGAGAAACAAGTCCTTGAGTTGGTCATGGCAATGAGTTTTAATGTATGGCACTAAAAACACAAATAAAGTGAAAGAAAGTGAAGTCACTCAGTTGTGTCCAACTCTTTGTGATGCCATGGACTGTAGCCTACCAGGCTCCTCAGTCCATGGGATTTTCCAGGCAAGAGTACTGGAGTGGGTTGCCATTTCCTTCTCCAGGGGATATTCCCAATGCAGGGATTGAACCCGGGTCTCCTGCACTGCAGGCAGACGCTTTACTATCTGAGCCACCAGGGACACAAATAACAAAAGCAAAAATCAAAAGTGAGACTACATCAACTCAAATGCTCCACACAGAAGAAACACCTAACAAAATGAAAATAAAAATAAAAATATGGAATGAGAGCAAATTTTTTGTAGAATACATCTTGGAAGAGGTTATTATCCAAAATATGTAGGGAACTGGTCCAACTGAATAGCAAAAAATCCAAACCACCTGATTTAAAAATGGGCTCATGGGCTGAATATACATTTTTCCAAAGAAGACATACAGATGGCCAACAGGTCCATGTAAAGGTTCTCAACGTTACTAATCATCAATGAATCAAAATAAAAATGACATTTATTAGTCACTTCACACTTGCTTAAATGCCTATTTAATAAAAAAGAAAGGTCAAACCTTGGTGAGGATGAGGGTAAAAGTGAAATATTGTGCACCACTGTTGGAAACGTAAGTTGGTTCAGTCACTGTGGAAAATAGAATGGATGATCCTCAAAAAATGAAAAATAAACCTCCTAGATGATTTAGCAGACCCATTTCTGGATGTTTAGCCAAAATAATTGAAATCAGAATCTTAAAGAGATATCTGTACTGTCGTGTTCATTGCAGCATTATCCACAATAGCCACATATGGAAATAACATAAATGTCCATGTATCATGAATGGATAAGGGGGATGTGGTACACACACACACACACACACACACACACACACACACACACACACACACACACAATGGAATATAACTCATTCATGAGAAAGAAGAAAATTTCTCCATTTATAAAAACATGAATGGATCTCAAGGACACCATGCTAAGTGGAATAAGCCAGTCAGAGGAGGACTAATACTGCATAATCCGCTTATAAGAGGTGTCTAAATAGTCAAACTCATAGAAACAGAAAGTAGAATCGTGGTTGCAAGGCACTGGGGAGAGGGGAATTGGAAATTGCTGTTCAGTGGGCTATAGTTCCAGTCATACAAGATGAAAAAGTTCTATAGAGTTAATGACACTCTACTGTGCATTTAAAATTCTGCTAAGAAGTAGATCTCTCTCTCTTTCTTTTTTTTTTACCACAATGAAGAAAAACCCATTTGTATGTTGTCTACAAGAAATCTATCTTAACTGTGAAGAATCAGATGAGTTAAAAATAATATGATAAGAGTAAGATATACCTTGCAAACACTAAACAAAAGAAAGCTGGGGTAGCTCTGTTTACTTGAGATAAAGCGCACTCCAGAACAACGAAGATTTTCTGGAATAAAGAAATGCATTATATAATGACAGAATGGTTGATTATTCAAGAAGACATACAATTGAAACGTATATGTCCTTGACAACAGAAAGTCAAAATATGTGAGCCAAAACCAGATAAAACTGCATGAAGAAAGAGACAAATCCACTATTATAGTTGGAGGCATTATCACCTTTCTTTGACTAACTGATAGACCAGGCAGTCTGAAAATTCATGAAAATTTAGTTGTCAGGACAAAACTATGAACTAACGATCCATTTGTGGAACAGTCTTTTCAATCACAGCAGAACAAAGATTATTTTCAAGCTCACATAGAATATTTGACAGGCTAGACATCATTCTGGGCCATAAAGCACACCTTAAAATATTTTAAAAATGTCAACCTTATAAACTATATTCTTAGACCAGAAATCAATAATAGAAAGTTAGCTTGAAAATCTCTTAATACTTAAGAGATTAAATGAAATATTAATACTTCCAAATAACACGTGGGTTAAAAAAATTCCTAAGAGAGTATATTTCATAGAGGAGAGATTCTTGAGAATAGAAAGTATATATTCAGTTTGTTTCTGACCAGGTCATATATGTATGAAGGTTAAGAAAATACATATCATAGATATTAGAATAATTTATGTGTTTTATTACACTGAAACCAATTAAATGAAAATTTGTTAAATTAAGACATTAGTATGAATTAAAATTTTGCTCAAGTTTTTATCTAGCAGAGCTATTTCTATAAAGCTTATTTCAGCAAAACTAATGATTTTTATTTCTAGATGGCATCACTGACTCGATGGACAGTGAGTCTGAGTGAACTCCAGGAGCTGGTGATGGACAGGGAGGCCTGGTGTGGTGTGATTCATGGGGTCACAGAGAGTCGGACACGACTGAGCGACTGAACTGGAAGTACATGATCACAATGCTCAGGGCAACGTCTGGCTGTCAAAAACAATTAAACTTGGGTAAAATACTGGGTCAAGAAGTTGGAGATTAGTGACATTGTCCTTACCCAATCAGTAAGAGTCCCAGAAATAAACCTGTAGTTCAACAAACAGTATAGGGGTGTCTGACCAAACAAATAAAAAAAGTACAGTAATGGGATTTAGAATTGGTCTATGAAAAAGCTGTGTGTAGTTATAACAAAACACAAATTTTTTTTGAAAGGGATATTAATTTCATCCTCTGTCTTAAGAAACAATAATGTATGAGTATTTTTACACTTTGTTGAATATAAAGTTATTTTTAGTTAAAAAGTTTATGTATGTATTCACAGTGAGCAGGTAAAACTACTTTAAAAGAATACACAAAAAGCTTTAGCATATTTTTCCCTCAGCACTCATAGATGTGAATTTTTGGTGAATAAGCAGTAAATGGAATGATAATCTAGGCTGGCAAATGAAATGAAATATATTACAAATGTCAAGAATCACAAGGTTTCTACAAAGTGTGCATGGACATTTTCATATCCTCAGGAAAAAATGAAGACTCATGATATAAAACTCCATAACATGGATATTATGACAACTCTAGGGATAAATATAATTCAAATCATCCTTATATGAAGGATAAAAATTTGAAAATCATCTTTTCATAATAATTGTAAGCATTGATATGGCAGATTGAAAATAACTTTAATTTTCATTAATTTAACTCAATATTTAATGGCATTGTAAGTACAAAGTTGGTTTTGCTGGAGACCTGGGTTCGATCCCTGGGTTGGGAAGAACCCCTGGAGAAGGGAAAGGCTACTTACTCTGGTATTATGGCCTGGAGAATTCCAAGGACAGTATAATTCGTGGGGTCACAAAGAGTAAGATATAACAGAGAGATTTTCACTTTCACTTTCTTTTCACAGCTGATTAACAATATGATAGTTCCCTTTCTCCCTGGCAACCATAAATTCATTCTGTAATCTGTGAATCTTTCTGTTCTGTAAATAAGTTCATTTGTATTATTTCTTTTAAGATTATGCATATAAGGGATACCATGTTTTATCTTTCCTTCTCTGTCCAACTTACTTCACTTAGTAGGACAATTATTTTTCCCTCAGCACTCATAGATGTGAATTTTTGGTGAATAAGCAGTAAATGGAATGATAATCTAGGCTGGCAAATGAAATGAAATATATTACAAATGTCAAGAATCACAAGGTTTCTACAAAGTGTGCATGGACATTTTCATATCCTCAGGAAAAAATGAAGACTCATGATATAAAACTCCATAACATGGATATTATGACAACTCTAGGGATAAATATAATTCAAATCATCCTTATATGAAGGATAAAAATTTGAAAATCATCTTTTCATAATAATTGTAAGCATTGATATGGCAGATTGAAAATAACTTTAATTTTCATTAATTTAACTCAATATTTAATGGCATTGTAAGTACAAAGTTGGTTTTGCTGGAGACCTGGGTTCGATCCCTGGGTTGGGAAGAACCCCTGGAGAAGGGAAAGGCTACTTACTCTGGTATTATGGCCTGGAGAATTCCAAGGACAGTATAATTCGTGGGGTCACAAAGAGTAAGATATAACAGAGAGATTTTCACTTCACTTTCTTTTCACAGCTGATTAACAATATGATAGTTCCCTTTCTCCCTGGCAACCATAAATTCATTCTGTAATCTGTGAATCTTTCTGTTCTGTAAATAAGTTCATTTGTATTATTTCTTTTAAGATTATGCATATAAGGGATACCATGTTTTATCTTTCCTTCTCTGTCCAACTTACTTCACTTAGTAGGACAATCTCTAGGTCCATCCATGTGCTGTAAGTGGCATTATTGCATTATTTTAAGTTTCTGAGTAATATTCCATTGCATATATGTACAATATCTTCTTTATCCATTCCTCTATTGATGGACATTTAGGTTGCTTCCATGTTTTGGCTATTGTAAACAGTGTTGCAATGAATATTGGAATGCATGTATCCTTCTGGATGGTGTTTTTTCTCCAGATATATGCCCAGGAGTGGGATTACAGGGTTATATGATGGCTTTGTTTTTAGCTTTTTGAAGGAATATCCATACTGTTCTCCATAACAGTTGCAAAAATTTACATTCTCACCAGCAGTGTAGAAGAGTTCCCACCTCTTCATACTCTGGAGATGTGAATAACTTTTAGTTGGACTATCACTCACTGAGGCACAGTATATACCCTACTGGCTTTTCATGTTTCTTTTTGGCATGTTCACAGATGAAGCATGTGAGATATGCCAAAAGTCTTTGTGACTTCACAAAGAATATTCCAGGAAAATCTGAATTTTCATCTCTGTCTGTGAGTTTGAGGTGATGTCTCTGGTAGTCTCTACATATGTTTTCTTTAAACCACACTAGTGTTAGCCACACAGTCTTTTGCTTGCTGGGCAACCTTGGCCTTGATGAGCAGCTCATGTGGATCTCCAACCCCTTCTTCATTTCCTGTGTCTTCGCCCTGCTTGGGAACAGGCTGCTGATCTTCATTATCTTCATGGAGTGGCACCTCCATGAAACCATGCACTTCTTCATTTGCATGCTCTCAGGAGCAGACATTGTCCTCTCCACAGGCATAGTCCTCAGGCCTTGGCTATCTTCTGCTTCCCTGTTGGGGAGAGCTCCCTGGATTGCTGCTCTTTTTCATCCATTTCACCTTCATTCTGAGTCAGGGATTTTTCTGGTGAAAAAAGCCATTTGACTGCTACATTGCCATATGCTACCCTCTGAGATACACCACTGTTCTTACACATACATTGATTGGGAAATTGGTGTTATCGTCTTTCTGAGAAGTTATTGTTTGATTTTTCTCCATGATATTTCTTTGGAAAAGATTGACTTCCTGTCAAAATAATGTCACCCCACACACCTGTTGTGAACACATTGGCTTGGCCAAATATGCTTGTAATGACATTAGAGTGAACATATGGAATGGACTCTCTGTCATGTCAACAGTGGTCTTAGATGTCCTATTAGTTTTCTGTTTCCTACATTCTGATTCTCCATGCTGTCTTCCACATCCCTTCCAAGACGTTTGTCACAAGACTCTCAACACGTGTAACTCCCACGTCTATGTCATCATTGTCTTTTACGGGCCTGGAATCTTCACAATCCCGACTCAGAGGTTTGGTTGGCACATTCTGCCTCACATCCACATCTTGTTGGCTAATGTCTGTGTTCTGGCTCCACCCATGCTGAACCCCATCATTTATGAAATCAAGACCAAGCAAATCTAGAGCAGGTGGCTCACATATTTTTTCCAAGGCAAAGAACTTTGGAGGATAAACGGAATTTTCAGCTTTTGTAGTTATCTATGATGTGAGCTGTAGAATTGGTGGGTGGAAACCCTAGTGGTAAACTGGATACTAGGAAACAGTGAATTCAATTCCAGTGGAAGTTCTCCAAGAAGGTTCTGGGACTTACATCTTGTGCAGTCAAATCAACAGCGAAAGTGATACCATGTTTGACTGAGCATGCTATGTCCTCCGCAGAGCCTGTGAATTTCCAAAGCCGTGCATCTTTCATGTCTCTGTCTTGACTTGATAATAGATGAAATAAATACAGTGCCCTGGTTTTAAATTGATTCAACTATTCCTCACTGAGTTTCTCACCCTTTGAGACATCCTGTGACATCCCTGGACAATCACACACAAAGGGTACCTTTGTCAGTTATGCAAGATGAGTAACTTCTAGAGATGTAATGGATAGCATTGTAACTATAGTTAATTATATTATATATTTGAAATTTTAAGAGGTTTTATCTCAAGTTTTCTCACCACATACAGACATAAATTGTAGTTAAGGGTATCAAATTCGTTAACTGGGTTGACTTCTTAATCATGTCAAAACAAATGTATCAAAATAATACACTGTATGCCTTAGAAGTATTAACTTTATATTGGTAAATTATAGCTAAATGATGAAGGAACAAAAAGAGTTCCCCTAAACACAGCCACTTAGATAGGTAAATAATTTGGTATTAAGATGATTAAAAATGAACATGTCCATAAATATGTGCATACATACTTAGTTGTATCTGCCATTGCAACCTATGGACTGTAGCCTGCCAGGCTCCTCTCTCCATGAGATTTTTCAAGCAAGAATGCTGGAGTGGGTTGCCATTTCCTTTTCTATGAGATTTTCCTGACCCAGGGGTTGAGGCTGCATCTTCTGCATTACCTGCTTTGGCAGATGGCTTCTTTACCACTGAGCCAGCCACCTGGGAAGCCTGCTCATAAATATAGGCAGACACTTATGTAGTTGTACATTTAGAAAAAGTAGAATTATATTAGTGAGAGCATTTTTATGTGTGCCATTATCTAACTTGTCAATAACTTACATCAGTAAGTTGTGAATCGTAAGAGTAAGTTTTAATATCTGAAAAGAAAAGGAGAAATACCTGTAGAGCACTGGTTGTGAACACAGAAAATGTGGTTCCATTTTTAACCAAGGAGGGTACACTGGTATGACACTGACTCTTGGGCAGGGGAAATCCATGACAGTCTACTGAGCTGCCTGACTGTAAACAACTCCTGAATATAGGAACTACAACATGCATTATTCCTGGTTCCTTCTTCAGTAGCATGTTATACTGGAAGATAGAATAGAGTCTGTGCTAGACACAGGGAATATGACCAGAACCATTGCATGAACCCAAGGGTACACCATTCCCTTTGAAAGAAGTGATATAATTGTGCCCAGGAAACACATTCCATAGAGATGGAGCTTACACAACTCCCCCAAAGTCTCTTTGCATGTAACACAAAGGCAGGACAAGGACAAAAATGGCCATGAATTCACAGTGGAGTGGCCATCCAGAGTAACACCCAAAAAAGTGCTTTAAGAAGTTGTTTCACATGTGAATTTTCTCTTCACGTTCTCTGGTCCATCGAATCTGTATTTCAGCCTGAATAGTGCCCACAAACCCAAATGTCATCCCACCTCCCTGCCCCTGCTACTTGCTTAGAAACAACACAAGCCACCCCAACTACCACAGGTATGGAAAGGGTTAACTGTATAAATGGATTCAAGCCTTTTATATAAAAACACTCTCAGGATTACCACATATTTAGACATATATTTCTAATAGTCCAGTCGTGGTAGTGTTAGTTGCTCAGTCATGTCCAGCTCTTTGTGACCTCCTGGACTCTAGCCTGCCAGGCTCCTCTGTCCATGGGATCCCCCAGGCAAGGATATTGGAAGGGGTAGTCATTCCTTTCTCCAGTGGATCTTCCTGACCCAGGAATCAACCTGGGCCTCCTGCATTGCAGGCAAATTCTTTACTGTCTGAGCCACCAGGAAAGCCCATATTTCTCAATAACCACACCCTAAACAAATAAACTAAAAGCTGTAAGTAAAAGGAGTGACTCAACAATCATTAATGGATGCTCACTTTGTAACTTACACTGGAAATAAAAGCAAAAATAAACAAATGGGATCTAATTAAAATTAAAAGCTTCTGCACAACAAAGGAAACTATAAGTAAGGTGAAAAGACAGCCTTCTGAATGGGAGAAAACAATGGCAAATGAAGCAACTGACAAACAACTAATCTCAAAGATATACAAGCAACTTATGCAGCTCAACTCCAGAAAAATAGATGATCCAATCAAAAAATGGGCCAAAGAACTAAATCGGCATTTCTCCAAAGAAGACATAAGGATGGCTAACAAACACATGAAAAGATGCTCAACATCACTCATTATCAGAGAAATGCAAATCAAGACCACAATGAGGTACCATTTCACACCAGTCAGAGTGGCTACGATCCAAAAGTCTACAAGCAATAAATGCTGGAGAGGATGTGGAGAAAAGGGAACCCTCTTACACTGTTGGTGGGAATGCAAACTAGTACAGCCACTATGGAGAACAGTGTGGAGTTTCCTTAAAAAACTGCAAATAGAACTGCCTTATGACCCAGCAATCCCATTGCTGGGCATACACACCGAGGAAACCAGAATTGAAAGAGATGCATGTACCCCAATGTTCATTGCAGCATTGTTTATAATAGCCAGGACATGGAAACAACCTAGATATCCATCAGCAGATGAATGGATAAGAAAGCTGTGGTACATATATACAATGGAGTGTTACTCAGCCCTTAAAAAGAATAAATTTGACTCAGTTCTAATGAGATGGATGAAACTGGAGCCGATTATACAGAGTGAAATAAGCCAGAAAGAAAAACACCAATACAGTATACGGACACATATATATGGAATTTAGAAAGATAGTAATGATGACCCTGTAGGTGAGACAACAAAAGAGACACAGAGGTATAGAATGGACTTTTGGCTTCTGAGGGAGAGGGAGAGGGTGGGATGATTTGGGAGAATGGCACTGAAACATGTATACTATCATATAAGAAACGAAGTGCCAGTCTATATTCAATACAGGACACAGGATGCTTGGGGCTGGTGCATGGGATGATCCAGGGAGATGATATGGGGTGGGAGGTGGGAGGTGGGAGAGGGCTTTGGCATTGAGAGATCGTGTACACCTGTGGCTGATTCATGTCAATCAATGTATGGCAAAACTAATACAGTATTGTAATGTAGAATAAAGTATTAAAAATAAAAATAAAAAAAAACTTACCAGATCTAAGCTAAAATCTGGAGGTATAGAAATAAATATCATATTCCCCCTCTCTCAGGAAGGCCATACATTGGAGCAGACAAAAAAAAAGCCAGCAATTAAAATGCCTTGTGATAAATTATGTAGACAACACTGTGGAATATTGTGAGACAAAGGATGGTCACTTTGTCCAGCTGGAAGTGAGAGGAGTTGTCCTATAGGAGCTGATTCCTGTGCTGAATGTTGACCAGTAGCAAGAGTTTCCCAGGTCAAAGGACTTGGGAATAGCAAGTAGGCAGTCTGAGAAGTAGAATATGAGGGGTAAGAGAGGGTCCTTAAGAGACAGGCAAGGTGACTCAGGAAAGGCCTTGAATATGAAGGAGCTCAGGACTTGCCATTCCCAAATAGGTCACTTTGGAATAATGATTATTTGGAGTGAAAAAGACAGTGAGAGTAAAAGTCACTCAGTCATGTCTGACTCTTTGCGACCCCATGGGCTGTACAGTCCATGGAACTCTCCAGGCCAGAATACTGGAGTGGGTAGCCTTAACCTTCTCCAGGGATGCTTGAAAAACAGTGAATGACAGGGTGGCTCTCTGACCACTTTTTCTACTTAAAAACAGGTCATACAATTTCCTAGGAGAAAGGTGACCTCCCTGTAGCAGCAGCAGAAGACTGTCCTTGTTTGCAGAGACTGGGAAGCCATGCTGAAATGGGTCTGCAAAAACAAGTTTGATAAAATAATTCTTATCTCCCCTTGTTCCTGCCTTCTGCACCATATATTCTCTAGTCACTTCCCCACAACTTACTGTGCCTCACTCAAAGCCCTGTGTCTTGACACTTCATCACAAACTTATTATTATTTCTTTGTCTTAAAAATATAAGAGCTTTTTGGTCTGGTCACTTATTTGGGCTTCATTCTCTTGTGAAGGTCCTCGTATACAGGTAAATATGGAATAAATCTTATACACTTTTCCGTCTCCTTCATCTGTCTCCTGTCAGTTTAATGTTTAGGCTCAGGCAGAGACCTTAAGCAGGTAGAGGAGGGTGCTGAGTTGTAAAGAATCTACCTGTAATGCAGGAGATGTGGGTTTGATCTCTGGGTTGGGAAAATCCCCTGGAGAAGGAAATAGCAACCCACGCCAGTATTCTTGCCTGGGACATCCCATGGACAGAGGAGCCTGGTGGGCTACAGTCCATGGGGTCGCAAACAGACACGACTTAGTGACTAAACAACAGCACTATTCACACTAGAGATTTAGGCATTAACTGATGTTCATAGTGGCTGTTTGAGAATGTTAATAAGTCCTGATCTGACTTTGAATAAAGAAAGTAAAATTATGGTGATTTCACCCTTAGGATTTGGTGTGTGTACTTAGATTCAAATTAAGTAGACTCAAAATTTGGACACCGGTGGTGTCAGCCATGTGTCAAATTATTACAGGCATTTGATCAATTCCTGTTGCTACATTTCCCATTACAAAAAGAGATTCTTAAGTAAATAGGTTTTAGTAGAATATCTTTTTGCTAAGAAGAATGTATGTGTTATTTCAGCTTATTAGAATTAGAAAAAAACCTCACTTTTAATCAATCAATTCAACAAATATTTATTGGATGACTTTATGAGCTTGATATTATGCTGAGTGCTAGGTAAGATGTATGCATGCTCAGTTGTGTTCAACTCTTTCAACCCCATCGACTGTAGCCCTCCAGGCTCCTCTGTTCACGGGGTTTCCCAGGTGAATAATACAGGAGTGGGTTGCCATTTTCTCCTCCAAGAGATATTCCCAACCCGGGGATCACACCCAGGTCTCCTGCACTGGCAGGTGGATTCTTTACCAATGAGTCACCAAGGAAGTAAGCAAGCCTAAGCACTGACAATCCCATCTTCCAGATGTTTCAATCCATTGAGGAATTAAAATAACAATCAGCTTTCATACAAGTGCAGGCACTTTTGAGTGCTTTAGGATCTCAAAGGAAAAGCCCTGTGAGACTGGGAGGGAAAATAGGGTTTTTGATGGAAATGAGTTTCAGTTCAGTTCAGTTCAGTTGCTCAGTTGTGTCTGACTCTTTGAGACCCCATGAATCACAGCATGCCAGGCCTCCCTGTCCAATCACCAACTCCCGGAGTTCACTCAGACACACGTCCATTGAGTCAGTGATGCCATCCAGCCATCTCATCCTCGGTCGTCCCCTTCTCCTCCTGCCCCCAAACCCTTTCAGCATCAGAGTCTTTTCCAATGAGTCAACTCTTCGCATGAGGTGGCCAAAGTATTGGAGTTTCAGCTTTAGCATCATTCCTTCCAAAGAAATCCCAGGGTTGATCTCCTTCAGAATGGACTGGTTGGATCTCCTTGCAGTCCAAGGGACTCTCAAGAGTCTTCTCCAACACCACAGTTCAAAAGCATCAATTCTTCAGTGCTCAGCCTTCTTCACAGTCCAACTCTCACATCCATGCATGACCACAGGGAAAACCATAGCCTTGACTAGACGGACCTTAGTCGGCAAAGTAATGTCTCTGCTTTTGAATATACATCTAGGTTGGTCATAACTTTTCTTCCAAGGAGTAAGCATCTTTTAATGAGTTTAGGCTTGTTCTAACAGCTGAATAGATTACTTAGAAGGTGTTTGTAGATGGAGGTTGAGACAGAGAACTTTGAAGGGAGAGAACACAGCTTGTGCAAAGATACTGAGGCTAGATAGAGCCTGCTACTTTCAAGGAACTGAAAGGACTAAGTTCCCCAGCATGTCTTTCTAACAGGTATGATTAGAACCATTTTCATTTTTCATCAAACAAGGAAGCCATTAAAATATTTAAGCATGAGTTACCTTTGATCAGATGTATGTTTTGAAGGTAGTCTTCCTTTCCCTATCTGTTTAGATTCTCGAATGGAATGGGGCAGAGCAGCGGCAGAGACTTGAGCGCACATCAGGTACGCAAAATTTGGGAATGGAAGACATTTCCTTTAAGATACTGAATTTGAAAGCCCATTAACCCTCAGACCTGAAGCGTCCTGGTACTGACTTTCCTTTGCACAACTTTTAGGGCTTTAGGGTTCAAAGTAGGTTCTCAGTTAGTTTTGGCATCCTCTGGGAGTTTTTTGGAAGTGTATACTCTTGGATCTCACTTTGGATTAATAATCAGAAATTGCATGTTAGGATGATCCTAAAATAACCTGCTAGATTATTTGAATACAGGTGATTTAAGTAACACTACTTATGGCAACCCATTCCAGTGTTCTTGCCTGGAGAATCCCAGAGAGGGGGGAGCCTGATGGGCTGCCGTCTTATGGGATTGCACAGAGCTGAACACGGCTGAAGCGACTTAGCAGCAGCAGCAGCAGCAACGATTGTTAAAACTCCCCAGAAACTTCTAATGTATAGTTGTGTACCTAAGAAGTAAAGATGGACTTTATATTTTCAGAATTGTCCGCCTCAGGCAGTTGTCCGCAAGCACTGGTGGGCATAGAATCACTTGGGGGGATTGTCATAACGTAGATTTGGGCTTCATGCCCGGAGTATCTGACTCAGTGGGTCTGGGGTCCATATTTACATTTCCCTCAAGTTTCTACTTGATGCTAAAGCTAGTGGTCTGGAGAATACACTTGGAGAAGCAATGCTTTAGAGGGTATAATGATTTCAGACAACCAGCAATTCACAATCACCTCCCATAAGAGAAGCATTAAAAGATAGTGTGTTGCTTCATAGATTTTTTTCCCTGCAGAAGTATAAAGTCATATGTTTATTTGTCGTTTTTATTTGATATTTTTATAATTTCTAAGTATCTGGACTTCCCTGGTGGCTCAGACAGTGAAGCGTCTGTTTGCAATGCAGGAGACCCGGGTTGAGCCCTGGTTGGGAAGAGCCCCTGGAGAAGGAAATGGCAATCCACCCCAGTACTATTGCCTGGAAAATCCCATGGACAGAGGAGCCTGGTAGGCTACAGTCTATGGGGTCACAAAGAGTAGGACACGACTAAGAGACTTCACTTTCACTTTTCACTTTCAAGTATGTAACATTCACTTAAAAATTAAGATATATGAAAATGAAAATAATTTTAAATGTATTGCATTTCTGTATGCAAATGCTTGGGCTTCCCGGGTAGCTCAGTTGGTTCAATTCCTGGGTCAGGAAGATCCCCTGGAGAAGGGATAGGCTACCCACTCCAGTACTCTTGGGTTTCCCAGTGGCTCAGATGGTAAAGAGTCAGTCTGCAAGGTGGGAGATCTGGATTTGATCCCTGGGTTGGGAAGATCTCTGGGGGAGGGCATGGCAACCCACTCCAATATTCTTGCCTGGAGAATCCCCATAGACAGAGGAGCCTGGCGGGCTACAGATCATGGGGTCACAAAGAGTCAGACACAACTGAGCGACTAAGTACAGCACAGCAAGTGCAAATGCTCACATAAAGCTGTATTTGAAAGAATGAAAGTAGGCAGAAACTCACCAATTCCTGATTTTCTTGCACTCCCACTCCTGGGACTATACCCAGACAAAACTATAACTAACAATATAACAATACATCAATACATGCACCTCTATATTCATAGCTGCACTGTCCACAACAGCCAAAACATGGAAACAAACTAAATGTCCACTGACAGATGAATGAATAGATGTGGACATATATGCAATTGAATACTGCTGCTGCTGCTGCGTCGCTTCAGTCGTGTCCGACTCTGTGTGACCCCATAGATGGCAGCCCACCAGGCTCCCCCATCCCTGGGATTCTCCAGGCAAGCGTACTGGAGTGGGTTGCCATTGCCTTCTCCAATGCATGAAAGTGAAAAGTGAAAGTGAAGTCGCTCAGTCATGTCTGATTCTTAGCAACCCCGTGGACTGCAGCGTGCCAGGCTCCTCCGACCATGGGATTTTCCAGGCAAGCGTACTGGAGTGGGGTGCCATTGCCTTCTCTCAATTGAATACTACTCAGCCATTAAAAATAAGGAAAAATGCCATTTACAGCAACATGGATGCAACTAGAGATTTTCATACTAAGTGAAGTAAGTCAAAGTGAAAGATAAATATATGGTATCACTTACAGGTGGAATCTGAAGTATGACAGAAATGAACATATCTATAAAACAGAAACAGACTCCTAGTCATAGAGAACAGATGTGTGTGCTTAGGGGAAGGGGGAAGGGAGAAGGATGGATTGGGAATTTGGAGTTGGTGATGAAAACTATTACATTTATAATGGATAAACAACAAAGTCCTAATGATTAGCACAGAAAACTATTGAATGTCCTGTGATAAACCATAGTGGAAAAGAATATAAAAATGTGTATATGTGTTTTACTGAGTCACTTTATATGGTATATTGGCACAACATTATAAATCAATTATGTTGTTTAGTTGCTAAGTCCTGTCCAATTCTTTGCAACCCCACGGACTCCCCAACAGGCTCCTCTGTCCATGGTATTCACCAGGCAAGAATAGAGGGTTGCCATTTCCTTCTCTCAGCTATACTTCAATAAAAAAAATTAAAAAAAGAAATTATCGATATTTGTCCTTAACATATCATGAGATATTTCATGGTCATTACCAATAGGTGGATTTGCTTTCACAAGTTCTTTTTAGAGCAAGGATCCAATAAGTATCTTGAGTATCTGGCAGATGTTCTGCATGAGTTCATCAGACTTAGTCCAGGCGGAGACATGGAGAAGTCATACTTCTGCGCTGGCCCCTTGGTTCCATTTTGGAGCACTTTCTTACCAATACCAAGAAGATTTTGGTTCTCCTTCCAAATATGAAATACAGACAATTCTGTGTTGCTGAAACACTAATAAATGATAGCAGGGATGTAGTCCAGAATGTGACTTTTGTACTGGTGAAAAGTTTTGTGAATTACAGGGCTAAATTTGCACAATCTTATGATTTACAGTTTCATTTCAAGAATATCCAACTGTATCTTAGTGCAACAATATTACAGTTATAGGTAAAGTTGCATTGACTGTCAGTTAAAAATTTTAAAATACTTTTGGGCAAATCATGAACAGTTCACTGCAGCATTGTAACATTTTACAGTTCACCTAGTTGAGCTGATCCTTGAGATAACTATAAAATTCTGGTCAGTTTCATTTCTCATTCACTTTGCGAAACCACAGGGCCAGATCTAGGTATTAAAAACCTCCACTGGGTGCCCATTGTGCTATAAAGCTACAGGAATCAAAACAGTATGATACTGGCACAAAAAATAGAAATGTAGATCAATGGAACAGGATAGGAAACCCAGAAATAAGCTCATGCACCTATAGTCAATTAATCTATGACAAAGGAGGTAAGACTACATGATATTGGAAAGATAGTCACTTCAACAAATGATGCAGGGAAAACTGGACAGCTACATGTAAAAAAAATAAAATAGATCATTCCTTAACTCCATACACAAAAATAAGCTCAAAATGGATTAAAGACCTAAGTGTTAGACCAGACACTATAAAACTTTTATAGCAAAACACAGGCAGAACACTCTCCAACATAAATCACACCAGCGTCCTTTTAAATCCATCTCCTAGAATAATGGAAATAAAAGCAAAAATAAATGTGGTCTACTTAAAGGCTTTTGCAAAGCAAAGGAAACAATAAACAAAACAAAAAGACAATCCGAAGATTGGGAAACATATTTGCAAGTGATGTGACTGTTAAGGGATTAGTCTCCAAAATTTACAAACAGCTTATGACACTTAATAGCATCAAAACAAAAAATTCACTGAAAAAATGGGCAGAAAACTGAAGTAGACATTTCTCCAAAGAGGACATACAGATGGCCAAAAGGTGCATGGAAAGGTGTTCAACATTGCTAGTTATTAGAGAAATGCAAATCAAAACAACAGTGAGATATCCCCTCACACTGGTCAGAATGGCTATCATCCCCCCACCCCCCCCCAAAATACACAGACAAATGCTGGAGAGAGTATGAAGAGAAGGGAACCCTCCTGCACGGTTCGTGGGAATGTAAATTGGTACAGCCACTATGGAGAATAGTATGGAGGTTCCTTTAAAAATTAAAAATAGAGCTACCACAGTGTTAGTTGCTCAGTCTCAACTCTTTGAGACCCCATGGACTATAGCCTGCCAGGCTCCTCTGTCCATGGAATCCTTTAGGCAAGAATACTGAAGTGGGTTGCCCCTTCCCTTCTCCAGATTATCTTCCCAACGCAGGGATTGAACTCAGGTCTCCCACACTGCAGGCAGATTCTTTACCCACTGAGCCACAAGGGAAGCCCAGAGCTACCATATGACTCTGCAGTCCCAATCCTGGGCATATGTCCAGAGAAAAACATGGCCCTAAAAGATACATGCATCCGAATATTCATTGCAGCACTGTTTACAATAGCCAAAAACGGAAACACTCTAAAAGTCCAGCAACAGAGGAATGGATAAAGATCATGTGGTGTGTGTGTGTGTGTATATATATAATGAAATATTATCCAGTCATTAAAAATAATGAAATAACTCCATTTGCAGCAATATAGATGGACACAGATTGTCATACTGAATGAAGTAAGTCAGATAGAGAAGGAGAAATATCATATGACATCCCTTATATCTGGAATCTAAAAAGAAATGATACAAGTGAACTTACTTACAAAGCAGACAGAGACTCACAGAATTAGAAAATGAATTCTTGGTTGCTGGGCATGAAGGGATAGTTAAGGACTTTGGGAAGGTCGTGTACACACTGCTATATTTAAAATGGATAACCAACAAAAATCAATTGCATAGCACTTGGAACTCTGTTCAGTGTTATGTGCCAGCCTGGAGGGGAGAGGGAGAATGGATATATGTATATATATGGTGAGTCCCTTCGTTGTTCACCTGAAACTGTCACAACATTTAAATCAGCTATACCCCAAGAAAAAATGTTTCTGGTGTTAAAAAATTAAATAAAAAATGTAGAGAATTAATAATAGTGTATAAGACAGAAAAAATTACTCTCATTGGGTGGCCACAGTGTTGCTGAGATTTAGTGGTTTATTTGATCTAATCACTTCTGCTTTTCTCGTGATGAGACACATTTACATTCAGATTGAATCAATTAAAAATTAGCTATTTTTCTTGCACCCTTTTGCAGTACAAGGATTATCTTCCTGGTCAGTGTCTTATTCGCAATTTTTGTCTCTATTATTTGATTAATCATTTATGCATATGGTTATAAGAGAATTACTTAAATGTTTTCTATCCTGATCACTCACCTAGAGCCAGACATGCTGGAATGTGAAGTCAAGTGGGCCTTAGGAAGCAGAGCTAGTGGAGGTGATGGATTTCCAGTGGAGCTACTTCAAATCCTGAAAGATGATGCTGTGAAAATGCTGCACTAAATATGCCAGCAAATTTGGAAAACTCAGCAGTGGCCACAGGACCAGAAAAGGTCTGTTTTCATTCCAATCCCAAAGAAAGGCAACACCAAAGAGTGCGCAAACTACCGCACAACTGCACTCATCTCACACGCTAGTAAAGTAATGCTCAAAATTCTCCAAGCCAGGCTTCAGCAATATGTGAACTGTGAACTTGCAGATGTTCAAGCTGGTTTTAGAAAAGGCAAAGGAACCAGAGATCAAATTGCCAACATCCACTGGATCATGGAAAAAGCAGAGAGTCCCAGAAAAACATCTACTTCTGCTTTATTGACTATGCCAAAGCCTTTGACTGTGTGGATCACAAGAAACTGTGGAAAATTCTGAAAGAGAAGGGAATACCAGACCACCTGACCTGCCTCCTGAGAAACCTATATGCAGGTCAGGAAGCAACAGTTAGAACTGGACATGGAACAACAGACAGATTTCAAATAGGAAAAGGAGTACGTCAAGGCTGTATATTGTCACCCTGCTTATTTAACTTCTATGCAGAGTACATCATGAGAAACGCTGGGCTGGAAGAAGCACAAGCTGGAATCAAGATTGCCTGGAGAAATATCAATAACCTCAGATATGCAGATGACACCATCCTTATGGCAGATAATGAAGAAGAACTAAAGGGCCTCTTGATGAAGGTGAAAGAGGAGAGTGAAAAAGTTGGCTTAAAGCTCAACATTCAGAAAACAAAGATCATGGCATCTGGTCCCATCATTTCATGGGAAATAGACGGGGAAACAGTGGAAACAGTGTCAGACTTTATTTTTTGGGGCTTCAAAATCACTGCAGATGGTGATTGCAGTGGTGAAATTAAAAGATGCTTACTTCTTGGAAGAAAAGTTGTGACTAACTATAGACAGCATATTGAAAAGCAGAGATATTACTTTGCCAACAAAGGTCCATCTAGTCAAGGCTATGGTTTTTCCAGTGGTCATGTGTGGATGTGAGAGTTGGACTGTGAAGAAAGCTGAGTGCTGAAGAACTGATGCTTTTGAACTGTGGTGTTGGAGAAGACTCTCGAGAGTCCCTTGGACTGCAAGGAGATCCAATCAGTCCATTCTGAAGGAGATTGGCCCTGGGATTTCTTTGGAAGGAATGATGCTAAAGCTGAAACTCCAGTACTTTGGCCACATCATGCAAAGAGCTGACTCATTGGAAACGACTCTGATGCTGAGAGGGATTGGGGACAGGAGGAGAAGGGGACGACAGAGGATGAGATGGCTGAATGGCATCACTGACTCAATGGATGTGAATCTGAGCGAACTCTAGGAGTTGGTAATGGACAGGGAGGCCTGGCATGCTGTGATTCATGGGATGGCAGAGTCGGACACGACTGAGCGACCGAACTGAACTGAACTTGTGAAAAACTGTCAGCATAAAGGTTTCCAGAGGTTGATTTGACTCTGGTGAATAATCTTTTAAATTTAGGAGCAGAAATACGTATATCCTCCTACAATTTAACACAGTTACACTTCTGAAGTATCAAGAATACAAGAAAAAGTTGTAGAATAGCCATAGTGATGTTTTGTGTCATTAAATTAGGTATAGGCTTGAAAATTTCAAGTCTGTGAGTAGCCGACTGACTCGCCTAAGTACAAAACTAGCACTATATGCATAAGCAATGAAGGGGTTAACTGGAGATTGCAAAATGCTCTGTGAGGGCTGTTGGGTGTAGGTACAAGTTTGAGGTAGAAGTTGGGTGATTTAATCACTGGATTGTTCTGGTGATTGGATTGCTTTCTCTGTTCAGCATCCACTATCCAAACCCAATCACTCAAGCTAAAATGTGGCCAGAGGGGCTCTTGAGTTTCTGTGGATATGTTCCTTATGGATATGTGTACAGATGTAAGTATAATCCAATAAACTTTATACTGGAAAAACAGAACAAAACCCCAGTCACTCAAGATATAACCCAATCACCAATGAAGAGATCTCCACTCATCTAGGGCTAGTGCCTCCCTATAAAAACGTTCTCTGTTTTTTTGACACTAATACTCTGGAAGAGCTGGGCTCAGGCCATCCTCTGTCAAGTTTCAGAGTCCCCTCAGCCTCTGAATTCCGCTTATCTGCTTGGAGTCCCAAGTGGCCCCCGCCAGTCCTTCTCCCCTCTCAAGGTGGCTGTGGTCTGCATGAGCAACATGAACAGGAGCATGGAAGCCCACAGCATTCTCAAGAGGAAAGGATTCAGCGTCAGGTCTTTTGGAGCCGGATCCCGAGTCAGGCTCCCAGGAACTGCGTGCAATCTCCCTGTGGTTTATGATTTCTCCACCACATATGAACAGATGCACAAGGACCTTGAGCGCATAGACCGAGAACGCTATACCAGCAATGGCATCTTGCATATCTTGAGAAGAAACGAGAGAATCAAGCCTCGCCCAGAAAGATTTCAAGAGTGCAGAGATCACTTTGATGTCATCTTCACCTGCGAGGAGAGAGTCTATGACCGGGTGACAGAAGAGCTGTGGGTCCGGGAGCAGGAGACGTGCCAGCCTGTGCACGTGATCAACGTGGACATGGATGACAACACCGAAGACGCCACCCTTGGGTCTCTGATCATCTGTGAGCTCTGCGAACGCCTCCAGCAGGCAGAGGACATGGAAGGCAGTCTGGCTGAACTGCTCCTGGCAGTGGAGAGGAAAACAGGAAGGAGCTTTCTGCACACGGTCTGCTTCTACTGAAGAGAGCAAATCATGGCTGACTCTCGGCCTCCTTCCTTTACCTCGGTCACATTATATGGCTTCAGTTTGTGCACTAGTCTTCAAGGTTGGTTTAAAGTATTTCCTAAATCCTTTTGAAACATAGTCCTCCCCTCTGATTTTGATTAGAGTTTTCTAACTGAAAGTGGGTTCTGGGTTCTCACTGCTCAAAAGCCAATAAAGAGGCAAGTTTAGTGGAAAGGAAAGTTTATTTTGCATCCTGGCAATCAGGTGGAGAGGGCAGGGGAGCGGTAGTTCAGGGGGAAGGACAGACTCCTGTCCAAAGACTGACTCTGTCCCTCTGACAATCAGTGGGCAAGCATTTTTAGAGAGAGAGGGAGGGGGCTACATGCAGAAACAGCTATGATAGTCATCTCAACATTGGTCATGAGCTGATTTGATCTGCGTCATCTTGATTTTTAAGTCCAGTTAATCTTCAGTTCTATGGTTGGTTTGTTCCTCTTTCCTTATGAGCAATTTCAAAATTGTGGAAGCTTATATCGTGGACGGGGCCAGTCTGGTGGCTCAGTGGTAAAGAATCTGCCTGCAGTGCAAGAGACACAGGTTCATTCCCTGGGGCAGGCAGATTCCCCGGAGAAGGAAATGGCAACCCATTCCAGTACACTTGCCTGAAAAATCCCATGGACAGAGAAGCCTGGAAGCTACTGTCCACAAAGTTGCAAGAGAGTCTTAGTGACTTAGCGACTGAACAACAGAAACAGCAAATGTCATGGCAAATGCCTAGTCATTGTATAGTTAACCCATGGGGCAGGTGTTTCAATATCTACAAGATAGCTCACAGGATACGTCTCAAAATATTATCAACAGCACTTAAGGGAGAACTAAAGATACTTAACTATCCTTAGTGACTAAACTATTATGTAGTTTTGTTAGATTGTTTTCCTTTGTTTCTGCCTTTTCTCACTTCTGTGATTAAGCTTATTCTTTTTTTTAATTTTTGAATATGCTGGGTCTTCCATGCTCTGTGGGGATTTTCTTCTTTGCAGTGTGCAGGTTTCTCTTGGTTTGAGGCACCAGCTCTAGGTGGCCAGGCTTCAGTAGCTGCAGCACGCCAGCTTAGTAGTTGTGGCCAATGGGTTATATTGTCCTGTGACATGTTGAATCTTCCTGGACTAGGGATAAAACCTGTGCCCCCTGCACAGGCAGAGAGACTCTTAACCACTGAAATACCAGAGAAGTTCCTAAGGTTATTTTTTGACTAAAGTTATTTTCACAGACAAAGGTTGACTGAGGACCTGGCGGGGAAGGCCTATAAGGCCCTGATCCATTTCCATTCACTCTATTCAGTTCACACCCAAGATCTAGTTCCTCATGGTTTATAGGCTCCCTTCAAGTCTGGGTCAATGACTGTAATGAAATTTCACACTGTATTTAAATTGTGACTACTTTTCCATTAATGCCTGGTGTTTCTAAGACTTTCTCTACAATGTTCTGCTTCCCGTGTATTCTTGAAGTCACTCTTTGTGCATATTCCCAGGGACTTCCAAGTTCCAGTCAAGGCTCAGAAACTCCTGCTTTGAGGCAGTTGCTCTCAAGTCATGGTGTACATTGCTATCATCTGAAGGGCTTTGTACATGATAGACCTCTGGTCTCCACTCTCAGAGTTTTCAATTTGGTGGTCTGGGATCCAAAGTTGCCTTTATCACACATTCCAGGTTGATGTTAATCCCCTGGGTCTGAGATTCACACTTTGAGAAGACCAAGTGTGTTTTCTAAGGTAGGACTATGAATATGACAGTCACTGGAACTGTTGGAGGCACAGGGACATAAAATCCGTGATGTACTAAGTGAATGTTTCTCTTGTACCATTTTGAAGGAACAGGACTGTCCTTATTGTTTCATGTCTTGTTCATAATTTTTAGATCAATATCCTTTGTTCTGTTAATTATGTAAAATAACAAAGGAATGGAACTAAAAATGACTATATTTTAGTATAGAATGGTCAGACAGCTGTCTGCTTGAAGACATGAGAAAGTTAGTGGTGGCTGCTCCAGTCCCTGGAGAATCATCATGAATTCAAGAAAATCAAATGGAGGGTAGGTGGTATTCTTGGAACTCTTGAAATATTATCTGCAGGGA
This sequence comes from Madoqua kirkii, assembly GCA_006408675.1. Classification (NCBI taxonomy): domain Eukaryota; kingdom Metazoa; phylum Chordata; class Mammalia; order Artiodactyla; family Bovidae; genus Madoqua; species Madoqua kirkii. The sequence goes on from SJYC01020808.1 coordinate 50,144, forward strand.
TGTTTTCCAGGAGTTCCCTTTTTACACACGTGAATAATTTCATTACTTTATGGGCAAAACTATGTGTATCTTTCTGTGATTTAACACAATTACAATTCTAAAGCATCAATTGTAAGAAAAAAATATGGAACAATTCTTGTAATTGAATGAAGTGTAAGCTTGGAAATTTCAAACATGTTCTTCATATGCATGTTCTTGGGTCACTGGAAGGGCTGATGACAAGCTTGGGAATAGTCCGGGCATTTTGCCTAATATCATAAGTTCAGTTCAGTTCAGTCACTCAGTCATGTCTAACTCTTTGCAATTCCATGGACTGCAGCACCCCAGGCCTCCCTGTCCATCACCAACTCCTGGAGTTTACTCAAACTCATGTCCATTGAGTTGGTGATGCCATCCAACCATCTCAACCTCTGTCATCCCCTTCTTTACCCACCTTCAATCTTTCCCAGCATCAGGGTCTTTTCCAATGGATCAGTTCTTGGCATCAGGTGGCCAAAATATTGGAGTTTCAGCTTCAGCCTCAGTCCTTCCAGTGAATATTCAGGACTGATTTCCTTTAGGATGGACTGGCTGGATCTCCTTGCTGTCCAAGGGATTCTCAAGGGTCTTCTCCGATACTACAGTTCAAAAGCTTCAGTTCTTCAGTGCTCAGCTTTCTTTATAGTCCCACTCTCACATCCATACATGAATGCTGGATAAACCATAGCTTTGACTAGACAGACTTTTGTTGGCAAAGTAATGTCTATATTTTTAAATATGCTGTCTAGGTTGGTAATAACTTTTCTTACAAGAAGCAAGTGTCTTTTAATTTCATAACTGCAGTCACCATCTGCAGTAATTTTGGAGCCCCCCAAAATAAAGTCTTCACTATTTCCATTGTTTCCCCATCTGTTTGCCATGAAGTGATGGGACCAGATGTTCTGACCTTAGTTTTTTGAATGTTGAGCTTTAAGCCAACTTTTTCACTCTCCTCTTTCACCTTCATCAAGAGGCTCTTAGTTCTTCGCTTTCTGCCAGAAGCATGGTGTCATTTGCATATCTGAGGTTATTGATATTTCTCCCAGCAATCTTGATTCCAGCTTGTGCTTCATCCAGTCCAACATTTCTCATGATGTACTCTGCATATAAATTAAATAAGCAGGGTGACAATATACAGCCTTGATGTACTCCTTTCCTGATTTGGAACCAGACTATTATGCCATGTCCAGTTCTAACTGTTGCATCCTGACTTGCATATAGATTTCTCAGGAAGCAGGTCAGGTGGTCTGGTATTCCCTTCTCTTTCAGAATTTTCCACAGTTTATTGTGATCCACACAGTCAAAGGCTTTGGCATAGTCAATAAAGCAGAAGTAGATGTTTTTCTGGAACTCTCTTGCTTTTTCCATGATCCAGCGGATGTTGGCAATTTGATCTCTGGTTCCTCTGCCTTTTCTAAAACCAGCTTGAACATCAGGGGGTTCACGGTTCACATATTTCTGAAGCCTGGCTTAGAGAATTTTGAGCATTACTTTACTAGCATATGAGATGAGTGCAATTGTGCAGTAGTTTGAGCATCCTTTGGCATTGCCTTTCTTTGGAATTAAAATGAAAACTGACCTTTTCCAGTCCTGTGGCCACTGCTGAGTTTCCCAATTTGCTGTCATATTGAGTGCAGCACTTTCACAACCTCATCTTTCAGGATTTAAAATAGCTCAGCTGGAATTCCATCACCTCCACTAGCTTTGTTCATAGTGATACTTTCTAAGGCCCACTTGATTTCACATTCCAAGATGTCTGGCTCTAGATTAGTGATCACATCATCATGATTATCTGAGTCGTGAAGACCTTTTTTGTACCGTTCTTCCGTGCATTCTTGCCACCTCTTCTTAACATCTTCTGCTTCTGTTAGGTCCAGACCGTTTCTGTCCTTTATTGAGCCCATCTTTGCATGAAATGTTCCCTTGGTATCTCTAATTTTCTTGAAGAGATCTCTGGTCTTTCCCATTCTGTTCTTTTCCTCTATTTCTTTGCATTGATCACTGAAGAAGGCTTTTTTATCTCTTCTTGCTATTCTTTGGAACTCTGCATTCAGATGCTTATATCTTTCCTTTTCTCCTTTGCTTTTCGCCTCTCTTCTTTTCACAGCTATTTGTAAGGCCTCCCCAGACAGGCTTTTTGCTCTTTTGCATTTCTTTTCCATGGGAATGGTCTTGATCCCTGTCTCCTGTACAATGTCAGGATCCTCCATTGATAGTTCATCAGGCGCTCTGTCAATCAGATCTAGGCCCTTAAATCTATTTCTCAGAAGGGGCAAAGGAAATACGTGATCACAATTTTATAAAGGATAATGGTAAAAAAAGACTTGAAGTACCAGCCATATTTCCACCTGAAGAGGGAAGTACAGCACACAGAACCTGAAATGGTGGAATGCTCAGGAGCATCAGTGAGGATGTGTGGTGTGAAATCAAGTGAATGAGGAAGAAAGTGGTTGAAAATGCAATCAGAGGTATAAACAGAGATCAGGGAGGCCTTCTGTGTATTTTGGATTTTATCCTAATTTTTAGGATGGCAGTATGACCTGATTTCCATTTTTAAGTCCAGTGTCACAATAGCTATTCTGTGGTAGAATGGAGATGGGGAGATCGTTTTGATGGCTAATGCAGGAATCCAGGCAAAAGATGATGGTCATTTAGGCTAGTGAGATAACAATGGAGAGTGGGAATATTACATTCAGGGTAGGCTTTATAAATTAATCAAGGTGATGGATTGTGTTTTGGAAGTGAGAGATGGTATGTTACAGATGACTCCAAGTAGTTTGAGTCAAGGATCTGAATGAACAATGACAGCAGTTAAAGTGATGGAGGACCCTGGAGAAGACCAGTTTTATGGCATGGGAGTGAAGAGGAAGATCAGTAGTTTATTTCAGATGTGTTGGATTTATGATGTCTATTAGAAATGCAAGTGAAGATTAGAGTCACTGATTGGATATTTGATTATGAAGCTCAGGGGAAAGGAAGAGCTTGAGACATACATAGAGCATCCCAACTATGATGGATGTGCAGTATTTAAAAATCATGGGACCTGATGAGTTAGACTAGATATGCATATTGATGAAGAGAAGAGATCCAAAGACTGTCTCAACTTCTGTGTTCAAAAAGAGTAGGAGGATCCAGCAAAGGAACATGAGAGAAGAAAGATTAGAAGGCAGAATACAACAAGCACCATGTAATAACTGTGCACATGTCTATAAATCGAGGAGAGGGGAAGTAACCCTTAGGGAGAGGGACAAAGCAAAAGTTTCCTGGAAGAAGTAGTGATTGAGATAGATCTTCAAGGTTTTAGCCTTATAAATAATTGGCAAGCTACTGTCCACCCCTCCTAGAGTCTAAATCTAGTCCTCTTTAAAGGGGTGTGCATTGTTATAGGAAACAACATGATATATACTCAAATAACTCAAGTAACATTTCTAGAGTATTTTCATGTGCTCACAGTAATTCTGTGTTGTAAATGTATGTGTTGTTACCCAGGAGTAATAAGGTTAACAGACTTGTCCAAAGGCAGATAGACTACAGCTTTGTGACACAACTGAGGGTAGATCCCTTGCCTTCTGAATCCGACATCCCTCTTCTTTTCACTCCACCACCTATTGCAACAGAAAATGCAGGCAATGCCAGAAGATCAACTCAAAAAGCATTCTGGAGGAGCTCCATGGAAAGCGTACTTCTTTCTGGAAAGATCAGAGGTTTGTGGGAGAGGTACCATTTTTGACTAGAATTTATAAAATGGACAGAATTCCAGGGTAAAAGTGCCTTACCATGGCATTCCAAGTTCATGCATGATTCCGTCCCGCCAAGCCGTCCTCATCTGCTTTCATTACTTCCAGTGGCAGGAGGCCACGTCTGACCATGCTGTACATAGTGTCAACCTCTCTCTTGCTGATGGACCTGCAGTCACGCTGCTCCCTGGTAGAGAGAGGAATTCCTACTGTAAGAGGCACTCTTTCATGTATTCTTCCAGACAAAGTCCAGTGGTTTCCTTACACGTCCCCTGAACAATTTAGAAGCCCCTCCTCCTAAGTCCATGCACACTGCGCATCTCTCAGTCCAGGTTCTATGGTATTCTGTTTCTAATTTCTTATCTGTCGTCCTTAAACTGTGGACTGCAGGAGAGAAGGGCTTGTCAAGCATGTAACTGATGCTAGTCCCACGTACCAAGGTACAGTGGTCACTAACACTAATCACATCTTATCCTCATAGAGCTTCAAGTATAGCAATACTTAGTAAATACTCATAGTGTTCCAGATCCATATTTTATAAGTACATCTTGTGCTTAGATGTATTATCTGAACTAAGGTTTATTTTACGTACTTTAAAGTAAAGTTTATTTTATTTCACTTTATTCTTTGAAGTATATCCTTCTGAAGTAAAGATTGCTGTAACTTTATGGTGTATAAAGTCTCCTCTGAGCAAAATGGGCATCAAATAATAATTCACAGACTATGATGGTAATTTAGAGTCTGTGCTTCCTTCAAAAGAGATATTTTCTCCAACTTTACTCCTAAAGTTCAATGGGAAAGTTAAAAAAAATGGCTTGTTTGTGTATGTATGTTTCATTAGACATTATCTTATCCTTTGAATCATATTACTAAATAATTTTGTTCCTGAATTGTACAGACTGCAAGAACTTTGGGGGCTTCAGGGTTTCAAACAATGCAAATGACATATATCAGAGAAGCAAGACACCTGCATTTTAATACGTGTGAATTCATGCAAGAAAGAGGACAAGATTAAGAGAGTGGGATAAATGTTTTGGAAAAAAAAAAAAAAAAAAGTACAGAAATCCTCCAGGAAAAGTGGTGCAGTAATTTAATCACATATTGACAATATATATTCCTAGGAAAATACAAAACACCTTCCAATTTATAAATAGCTTATCACCTTCCTTAGTCCTCTCCAGCATTTTAAAACTCTGGCTAGTAAGCACATAGAAACACAGATTTACACTTTTAAGCCTTGACTTCCATTTTGCAGTTTCTGTGGAGGTAATTAGACTATATTAAAAAATGGTATCTTGTAAGAGGAAATAGTTTAGAGTATAGATGAATATCTATGTCATCCTATTAGCATATTAGCATAAGTTTATAAATTTCTGTGTTAATTTTCTGCATTCATTTTTTTGTAAAGATTTCAGGGGTCAGAAAACTGAGTTTTACCCTTAACCCTATTGGGCTTATGGTGAACCATGTTTTGAAAGGCTTGATAATGTTAGAAAATTACATTTGTAATTCACCTCTTTGCTGGAGACTGTTAGCTAAATTGGGCCTTCCCTGGTGGCCCAATGGTAAAGAATCCACCTGCCAGTGCAGGAGACACAGGTTTGATCTCTGATCCAGGAAGATTCCCTGGAGAAGGAAATGGCAACCCACTCAGGTATTCCTGCCTGGGAAATCCTATGGACATAGGAGCCTGGTGAGCTACAGCCCGTGGGGTTGAAAGAATCAGACATGAATCAGAGATCAAACAGACACACACACACACACACACACACACACACACACACACGCACACACACGTTAATTTGCCTTGAAACTGAATTTAAGTCTGAAATTGTATATTATGAATTTAAAATATAGTCACCTATGAGTTATTTTTGAAATAACTATTTTGTATTTAATGAAAGGAAATCTCAAGTATTCTTATGTTTTTAATTTTGTGGTACCATATGTAAAACACCCTTGTTTTCATTTCTGCCAGGTAACTTTAGTGTTAAAATTTTGCAGTTTGACTCAAATATAATTTTAAAACTAATTCTTACTCCTTTAAAAACCAATGAGAAAATGTGCACTTTTTAAAAAATTTTAATACAACTGAAAATAAAGATCTAAGATCATACTACATGCAATTTATCTGATCTCAGGGATACTTTATAATCAAAAAGTTCAAGATGTTTGTTGGTAAATATTCTAGAGAAATTATTCCCATAAGTCTAGTCAAAGAGATAGCTTGTAATAAAGTATCTTTTCCTCAGTTTAAAAAAAAAAAAGGCTTGAAATAAGTAAAGATCACTACGTCATTAATCTATTTAAAGATTAACCTTTTAAACAGCCAAGATTTGTAACATACTTGTTCTTATTCAAAGTTCAATTGTGCTCAGCACCATGGAAAGTTTTATGATTGAGTATATGTAATTATAGTATATGAAGATTTAAAAATAACTCAAGGGATTGGACAAAGTTTTCCAGTAGTTAATCATTAATGAAGATCTTAAATCTGTGCTTTAAATACAGACAAAACTAGTTACAATGATCTCATTAATGCCTTATTAAGGTTATCTATTTTAGTATTTGTCAAGAGAATTCAGATGGAAATGAACTCCTTAACATATTTAGAAAGGGTTGTTGATCATTTACTCAAATAAAAGACATATATAGTTGATTAATTATTGTGTAAATAAAGGTTACAATAGAAGCATCAGAATTGGCTAAATGTAGCATGCTCAAATAAAATAAGCTTATATGCCAGTGCTCTCTGCCGTCTGTCTTTTTATTTGCTTTTACTAATTTAGGAGGTAATTTTAAAATGTAGTGGAAGTTGGAGAAAAAGTAGAGATGAAATAAACATGAATGTGAGTTGGGTTTTCCTAGGACTTCAAAGAGTATCAAATGGAATCAAGACCTTTCAAAGATGTGTTCAAAACTTGAGTTTTAAAAGGTGAAAACGTCCTTCTTTGCCTTTGACAAAATTTGTTGTCCCAAGTTCAAACTGCAGAAAACAAGACATCTTTCAAAAAGCTCACAATTATCTCTTGCTCTTAAAATGGAATATTGTGATATAAAGCCAAAGAAAACTGCAATTACTTATAAGAGAGAAGAATATAATTAATGGTACAGGTAAAGAATTTCCCTGCAATGCAGGAGACACAAGAGACACTGGTTCAATCCCTGGGTCAGGAAGATCCCCTGGAGGAGGAAATGGCAACCCACTGCACTAGTCTTGCCTGGAAAATCCCATGGACAGAGGACCCTGGAAGTCCATGGGGTTTCAAAGAGTGGGACATGACTGAACAGCTAACACTTTCACTTTCAAGGGAGCATGCTTGAGATCAATTATTATTATTCCAAGTGTGCAAGTGATTCCATTTGAACACTGTGATTCAGTGGTTCATCAAGTGGGAAACAGGAATCCAGACAATTATTTGGGGATGTGGTGAAGTAGAAAACAGTGGTGAGTGGGCAATAAATTGAAAAAATGAACTGTATATTTGTGTGTTATTCACTAAGTCGTGTCTGTCTCTTTGTGACCCCATGAACTGTAGCCCACCAGGCTCCTCTGTCCATAGGATTTCCTTCTCCAGGGGATCTTTCCAACTCAGGGACTGAACCCAGGTTTCTTGCACTGCAAGCAGATTCTTTACCAACTGAGCCACCAGGGAAGCCCCATCTGTGTTATTGTTGTTCAGTCACTCAGTGGAGTCTGACTCTTGTGACCCCATGGACTGTATGTAGCACACCAGGCTTCCCTGTCCTTCTCTGTCTCCTGGGGATTGCTCAAACTCATGCCTATTAAATCTGTGATGCTATCCAACCATTTCATCTTCTGTTGCCCCCTCCTCCTCCTGCACTCAGTCTTTCCCAGCATCAGGGTCTTTTCCAATGAGTCGGCTCTTCACATCAGGTGGCCAAACTATTGGAGCTTCTGTTTCAGTATCAGTCTTTCCAGTGAATCTTCAGGGTTGATTTTCTTTAGGATTGACTGATTTTATATCCTTGCCACCAAGGGACTCTCAAGAGTCTTTTCCAACACCACAGTTCAAAAGCATCAATTCTTCAGTACTCAGCCTTCTTTATGGTCCAACTCTCACATCTGTACATGACTACTGGAAAAACCATAGCTTTGACTATATAGACTTTTCTCAGCAGTGATGTCTCTGCTTTTTGATACGCTGTCTAGGTTTGTCATTGTTTTTCTTCTAAGGAGCAAGCATCTTTTGATTTCATGGCTTTAGTCATCCGCAGTGATTTCGGAGCCCAAGAAAATGAAGTCTGTCATTGTTTCCATTGTTTCTCCATCTCCCCATCTATTTGCCGTGAAGTAATGGGTCATGATACCATATTCTTAGTTTTTTTGAATGTTGGGTTTTAAGCCAACTTTTTCACTCTCCTCTTTCACCTTCATCAAGAGGCTCTTTGCTTCCTGTTTACTTTCTGCCATCAAGGTGGTATCATCTGCATGAAATATGAAGTGAATAGCTGAGGTTATTGATATTTCTCCCTGCAATCTTGATTCCAGCTTGAGGAATTCCAGTAGGCTAAATCTTTACTAGCGCAACCTGGGAAGCTCACTCAATGCACATTACCCCTTCTAAAATGATAACAGCCTGTAATAAGTATTACCATATCTGATTGGTCTCTAAAGCCTAAAAAGTCTACTTAATTGATGTTTTTCTGAGCTTGTCTTTTTCTTCTAACCTCAAAGATTATCTCTGATTGGGAATATTAAAGTAAACTCCTAAGTGATTTTACTACCATGATTTCTCTCCCATCTTCTGTCTATTCTTTTACGCCGTACCCTACCTTCTTAATGTGCACAGACTTATCCTTAGTCATCATTCTAGCCTTACGTTTTTGTTGTTGTTGTTTTCCTACCTGTCTACCTCCCTAGACTCAGCTGTCACCCTCTGGTCTTATAATGTTCCTTGGTTCCCATGCTTCTTGCTTTTCTCTTATTTATCCCCTGTCTGGAGAAATCCCAGTTTTTCTTCACTGTGAAAACAAATCTTTCCTGAAAACTTCCTTACTAAATTAAATGTTCCCTTCAATGACTTCCACGCACTCTTAATGTGCCTCTATCAAAGAAATCAATCATTTGCGTGGTTGTTATTTGTTTCTATCTCTCTCAGTAGTCTGAAAGATCTTTTAGCACAGAAATGCTGTATTGGTCATTTAAAGGAAACTCTTCTGTTAGTAAAGTTGCTGGTATGTAGTAGTAGTAGTGGATACTCAATAACTGCTTGGGGAATCAATACAAGAGATGGATATTAATAACAGAAGTCATCCTTACTAAAGTTACTCAAAATACATAAAAGCGTTTGTGAGAGAAAGTATATAACTAGTTCCAGGGCTGGCTCGTGGAGAACCTAACTAGACAAAGTTTTTGTCTCTCTTACTTTTACTTCCCCTTTTAGCAGACAACTTCCCAGTGCCATATTACCTTTCCTTGTTGAGCCATTTTTTGTCTCCCAAGCCCTACCTTGGGGTAGTGATTGTTTGTATTCCAAATATTTTCTGGCCCCCTGCACACTCAGAATAGACTTTACCTCTTTTATGTGTTATCCCCTCTCAGACGTCATAGCTGTCCATGTGAATGAGAAATGGCATAAGTGGCTTAGCTAATTAACTTCCACACATAATGTATGCCTGTTTTAATTAGATTCTTTCTTCTGGATACCTGTGATGTAATCCAAAGGAGTAGCTCAGATATGGGGAGTGACAGCACTTGGTTCAGAAGGACAAGGAGGCAGTTTGGGGAAGGAGAAGGATGGAGATTTAGTCTGTACATATCCTTCTGCAGTACCAAACTACCTTTCAACGTCACAGTAGCATAGATCCTTGGAAAAGCAAAACTCATTTTCCCACTGTTTAATAATTCAGGCTCCTAATGGGATATTATTAGGTGTTTAGTGATTCCATTGCCTTCTTGCCTTCTTCTCTACCCTCTTTCCTTCCTTTAATAAATATATATTCCAGGCAGTCTGCTGGAATGAAGTGAGGGAAACTTGTATGGCCTCAGGCCTTCAAGGTGCTTGTAATCACTCTAGTAAGGGAATAACTATTGAACATTTAGAAGATAGTGCCATTGTGCTAAGTGGTGTGAAGAAAACTACCAACTAGACGAGCATCTATCTTCAGGGTTTCAATGTAATATCCACAGTGTATGGCTGTGCTCAGTCGCTGAGTCGTGGCTGACTCCGTTGGCCTGTAACAACCTGCCAGGCTCCTCTGTCCATGGAATTCTCCCGGCAAGAATGCTGAAGTGGGTTGACATTTCCTCCTCCAGGGGATCTTACCAATCCAGGGATTGAACCCAGGTCTCCTACATTGAAGGCAAATTCCTTACCATCTGAGCCACCTAGTATCCACAGAGTTAGTATTAAAAACTATTTTGCATATAGTTAGCACACTGTAAGTTTTGTGGATTAAGTGTTGGATAAAGGCAGTTTCTGTCCAAATACATGGTGCCTAGGATTATAATGCAATCCTCCATTTTTCCAGTGAGATGATTGAGAAAAAAAGCTTTCAGCCGATTTGTATAAATAAATTGTATGAATGTGAAGAAAATTTTCAAATGCTTAATGATATTATTTAATATCTTACTTTTATTACTTGTATGTACATAAAAGTACATTGTATATAAATAATGTTAATTTGGAAGTACTCTTTCTCATGTTCATTTCATAAGCAATCTTATTCAGACTTAAGCACATCATCAATAACAGTGATTTATCATCAAGAAGCTATGTTTTAGTTACCAGTTCAGTTTTCCCACAGACACTTTTACTTATATCTAATGAACTTTCAATAAAATATTTTTGAAATCATATATATTTTGTCACTGAAAATTTTATATCAGACTACAAATGCCAGTTCACCTAAATTTTGGTCCTTTCCCCCCTTTATCCTATAGGGATGCATTCATGATCTTGACAACTTTTCATTTTATATTGAATTTTATTCTAATATCCAGGCTTTTCAGTTATGATGTTATTCTCCATTATGCAAGAATAACAATTAAATAATGATAAAAATATTACCTGCTTATTTAAAATAGGGCTTCCCTTGTGGCTCAGCTGGTAAAGAATTCCCCTGCAATGCAGGAGACCTGAATTCAATCCCTGGGTTGGAAAGATCCGCTGGAGAAGGGAAAGGCTTCCCACTCCAGTGTTCTGGCCTGGAGAATTCCACTGACTGGACAGTTCATGGGGTCGCAAAGAGCTGGACACGACTGAGCGACTCCAATATTTAAAATAATCCTAGCAGAGAAATACTGAAATCTCCAAAATATCATATTGTTTCTTTCACAGAATGAGTTTGTTGGGAAAGTACAACATGATTGAAAGACTTTAAGAGCTTGAATATAGATGACTTTATTTTCAGTGGGATTAATTTGAGGCACTACAGTTTATCTTCCATTTGAATATTTATGAAAATATGAGTACTTTTGCTCAGTTTAAGTGAATTATTTAGCAATGGACTGAATTATGTCCCCTCAAAATTCATATTCATTAGGAAGCCCTAGTTCCTGATGGATTTGAAGATAGGACATGTGAAAAGGTTCTTTCACAGAATGATTTGTTGGGAAAGTACAACATGATTGAAAGACTTTAAGAGCTTGAATATAGATGACTTTATTTTCAGTGGGATTAATTTGAGGCACTACAGTTTATCTTCCATTTGAATATTTATGAAAATATGAGTACTTTTGCTCAGTTTAAGTGAATTATTTAGCAATGGACTGAATTATGTCCCCTCAAAATTCATATTCATTAGGAAGCCCTAGTTCCTGATGGATTTGAAGATAGGACATGTGAAAAGGTAATAAAGCTAAATAAAGTCACAGTGGTGGTGGTGCCCTTATAAGAAGAGGGAAAGACTCCAGAGCTCTCTTTCTCCTGCATGAGGATGTAGCTAGAAGATGGCTGACTGAAAGCCAGGAAGAGAGCCCTCCCCTCCTAAGGACCTCAGTGAGTTGGCACCTTGATCTTGAACTTCCCAGACTCCAGAACTGAGGATTATAAATTTCTACTGTTTGAACTACTCAGTCCATGGTGTTTTGGTATGGCAGCCCAATCAAGCTGGTTAAGTACAGTTATAGCGGGCAAGTATTAATAGTAAGAGGCAAGCTGTCATGGAACAGCTCTGGGAGAAAAGATATAAAACATTCTTCCTCTTTATGCCTAAGTATAGTATTCTTGGATGGCCAAAATTGTATCCCTGCGTTGGTCCCAACTGATGCTTGGAAAGGGAAGAGACTTGAACAGTAAATGACAAGGCTGCCAGTAATAAAACAAATACTCATATACCAAATGATTTCAAATTGTAGCAATCTTAAATCCAATAAATGTGACACCTTCAAATGATTATCAAAACAAAGACATTATTATGAAAATTATCTGGATAGAAGAAAAATATATATTAAAAATATAAAATTCAGTAATTCTGTGCTGTCTTTACTACTAATACAGGTGTGTGCATGAATACATTGTTTTGTATACATGTATGTCTATACACACCCAAGAAATTTATATTTTATCATCATTGAAAACCACTGTATATTCAGTTTTATTTTCATTCTTCTTCACTTAAAATTACATCATCATGTTTTGTCATGCAATTAGAAATTATCATGATTATCATTTTTAATAGTTGCATAATACTCTTAGCTCATCTAGGATATAAGAAAAAATAGCAAACATATTGAAAAGTTATTATTAGTTCAAAGATCTAGTCTTTGGAGCAAGTGGTGTTCCAGGCAAAGATGGTGACAAGTGTATTCTTCTTGAGGGGCTAATGGTGACAATTCCCAAAGTAAAGCCGGATGCTCAGTCAGGTTTCTGCTTGGTGTGATTCTTGTGCAGAGCACAAACTTTGAGCTCCCCGACAGCTAGTGGGGAACCTTGCTCAGCTGACAAAGTTGACAGAAGGGCCAAATAACGTGCCGCTGTGTGACACTCAGAGATCCCATGCTTCTCTCACTTAAGCCTCTGAAGAGTCTCAGTGAACACTTCGAGAGTACCAAAATTTTGAAAGAGGAATTTGGTTGTCCATGTATGCTAAATGATGAGATCAGAATTAAAGTACTTTGTTATTATGTACTATATTCTTTCATTGACAATAAAACTACTCAGTGGCTTAGCAGAGAGCGCACTACGAACCAAACACCTGATTCTGGAGTTTGTGAAGTTGTAGTCTAACTCCACACTTCTTCAAACCAACAGTCATGAAATCAGGTCATAATCCTCCTTATCCTTACCAAAGCTGAAGAACGATCTGGAATATAATCCTTTGCAACCTACAACTTCAGGCTGCCTTGAAGGCTTATCCCAGCTAAGAGAGGGAAAAAAGATATGTTCCCAGCTCCATCTCTCTTTTTAAATTACCATTTAAAATGCTGAACTCTTCAGGAACTTTCTTCTGAGGGTCAGAAAAGTTACTGTGACCTAAATAAAAGTTTTCTTTCTAACTAGTCTTCTAAAGGGAAGGGCAGGGCATGATTATATAGTTTTCATTTGAAATATTCACATAAAAGATGAAGAAAATTGCAATCCAGCCGAGGTCACTTGACAAGGTGTAATGAAGTATACCTTCATTAATTCAACTGAATTGCATGGGAAGGCCGAAGCTCCAGGACCCTGAATGGTAGGCCACGGCAATGTTATTTCATCAGGTATTGGTTTGCCTTCCTAGAGTCTGTCTCGATGCTTCCTGTGCACTCTGACCATGGTGCAGAGCTTTCTTCTCCTGACAATTGAGTATTCTGGGCTCAACTGTACTATTTTTTAATTCCCTGGCTGGTATTCTCCCTTGACATACTAAGCTGTCTAGGGACATTTATGAAAACCTTCCAAACTCAGAGGGACGAATCATACAGATTTTATAGCACAGTATTTCTCTGAAATTCATATTCTATTAAAATTGTTATGAGCTAATTTGGGGGAAACTTAGATTAAAGTTCTTTATTTTGGATAGCTCCATCTTTTTATCTTAAAAAAATCTGGTAATTGGTAATAACTTTATTCAATACTACTATTTGTCTAAATTCATATGACTTAAAAGTAATTTTCACTTTTATTCAAAGTACAAAATGTTACTTTTCTCCATAAAAATGTTGTAGAATATATCTGGTGAAGAATGTATAATTTATAAAATTTCTGAGTGGAAGAATCAAACTTATACTACAATAAAGGAATGGGATTTTCTTAGAAAATTGGTCATCTAAGTGGAGAATACTAAAATATTCTGATTTATGAATAGATAGGTGACATGTTTGAAACTGAGCTAGTTATTAGGAAACCTGAAATTATTAAAGAAATATTGTGTTTGAAAGCATAATGGAAAGATTAAAATACCAGATTCATTTTATAGTCAGTATTTATATTAAAAAATAAATTACATAATAGAAAATGGGCGATGAGGTTGTTTATACATCATAGTGACACAGCTTCCCAGAGATGGGGCCGAAAATGACAAATGTTATTTCTTAAAAATATTTTTGTGGGATATATTATATCTGGATATTAAAGAGACTGATTCGGTTCTTTATCCTTCAACGTATTTGTAAGAGAGCTTATCATATGCTAGGTGCTATTCTAGATTCTGAGGAAACAATGGTGAGCACTCCTCCCCAGGAGCAGAGGGTGGGGAGAGGAGAAATAAACAATTAGGATGGATAATATCAGGGTGGCTCAATGGTAAAGAATCGCCTGTGGATGCAGGAGACACAGGAAGTAAGATCCCTGGGCTGAGAAGTAAGATCCCTGGAGTAAGAAATGGCACCCCACTCCAGTATTCTTGCCTTGAAAATCCCATGGACAGAGGAGCCTGGTGAGCTACACTCCATGGGATTGCAAACAGTTGGAGACAATTCAGCGACCAAGTACACGCAAGAGGATAATCTGAGATACTTCTAACTGTTGTGAATATACAAAAACTAGGTGGTAAAATTTTGTTAAAGAAAGAAAGGAGTGGAACTTTAGATTGGGGTTCAAAGTAGGTATCTCTGAGAAATAAGATTTGAGCTGAGACTTGTGTGAGTAAAAGATGCAATCATGCAGTCATATGGATACTGAGAGCAGAGGGAAGAGGACATGCAAAGGACACACTACTTGAGTACAGGAATTTAAGCAAAAGGAAATACTAGTGAGGCAGAAATGTGGCGAACCAGAGCAAAGTAGTATGGTGTAATTTGTATCTAGGATTCCCAGCATCTAATAAGGCAGTGTCCAAGGTGAAAAGGGATAGTGAAGAAAAACTGGTTTATCTATCGGGAGAAATTGAAGTGGTTTTCTAAGACTACACACAGTATAACTGAAATGGTTAGGTTTTTTGTTTCCCTAACTAAATCTTCAACACATGCTGGAGAGTCATATTTCTCTTAAAATACATATATATATATATGTATATATATATATATATTTAGATCCAGACACTTCATCATTGTTTGTGTCCAAGCTTTCCTTTGATAGCGTAATCTCTGATTTGCTGATAAAGACAGAGCCCCAAGGTTGTAATCAACAGACCCAGGTTCAAGTCATGATTTAAATACTTGTAACTTTTTGGTGCTACCTTGTCTCACTTGAGCCATCTGAGCCTAGTTTCTCATCTATAAAATATGAGAATAGTTATGAGGGTCAACTGACATTGAGGAAAGCTAATTAGGGACAATGGTGGGAAGATATATCATTACCAAAAAGTTCAAGTAGAATTTCAGAATGTATCTCAGATATTTGTCTTACCTTAGGAAAATAAATGTAAATCAAAACTGTATTGTTTCAGTCAATCATTTGAGTTTTCATTTCAGAAATTTGTAGACTGAGAAGAAAAAATTGCCATTTATGTATTAAAGGTAAGAATTGTGCATCACAGCTGTCTGTAGCTAACCAAAAATAGCTGGATCGTGGTCTGATTCCTCTGGTGGTTTCAGCCTGATTCTTACTAGTGCAGCACTGATCTGATTTCATCTTTAGTCATTATTTTGGATAAAACACCAAGATAAGTGATATCAAGGCCATTTTAAGTTCTATTATATAAGGAACTTGACATATGAAATTTTTTTCACAAAATGAAGGAGTAATTTTTCAATTATGTGAAATATGTTTATCATTTTGCTTTTATTTTTGCTATAATCTTCATCATACTGAATTTCATAAATACTTTGTCAGGATCAATAAAAGGGAAGTGTAGATTACTAACCTTTATCTATTAAACCAGAAAAGTCAGATGGGAAA
>SJYC01020811.1:0-25096 GCA_006408675.1 Madoqua kirkii
AACTCTGGGAGTTGGTGATGAACAGGGAGGCCTGGCGTGCTGCGATTCATGGGGTCGCAAAGAGTCGGACATGACTGAGCGACTGGACTGATCTGAACTGAAGTGGCCCACTTAAGGATTTGAAGTGCAGAGTCATGGCATTAGAATTACAGCCTGCTGTTTCTCCTGATTAAGTTTTTCTGTTAGTAAATTAAGGTTGCGCTTTGAAGAATAAAGGATGATAGTTTGGATACTGATGGTTGATGAGGTCAAATGGTGGTCCAACAAATGATGATCTTAATGTTTTCTCTAACAGTTCTCTTCTCATTATATAATTCATTTTTTATCCTCATATAGGAGTATTTGCATTGTCTTAAATCACTCACCATTCAAGTGAACTGGATAGTGTTTATATAAGTGTCTAAATTATGCTAGAAATGGGTCTTTAAATATATATATATGTATGCTGCTGCTGCTGCTGCTGCTCCTAAGTCACTCCAGTCATGTCCGACTCTTTCCGACCCCAGAAATGGCAGGCTCCCCCATCCCTGGGATTCTCCAGGCAAGAACACTGGAGTGGGTTGCCATTTCCTTCTCCAAATATATATGTGTGTATATATATATATATATATATATATAGAGAGAGAGAGAGAGAGAGAGAGAGACTTTATTTTTAGAACAGTCTTGGAATTACAGAAAATTGAGCAATGAGTTT
This sequence comes from Madoqua kirkii, assembly GCA_006408675.1. Classification (NCBI taxonomy): domain Eukaryota; kingdom Metazoa; phylum Chordata; class Mammalia; order Artiodactyla; family Bovidae; genus Madoqua; species Madoqua kirkii. The sequence continues at coordinate 695 of SJYC01020811.1, forward strand.
AAGCAGGAAGTTCTCATATGCCTCTCCCTACCCCACACCATGTTTCCCCTTTTATTAACATCTGACTTTAACATGGTACATTTGTTACAATTAATGAACCAACAAGTGTGTGTTAGTCACCAAGTCATGCCCGACTCTTTTCAACCCCATCAACTGTAGCCCACCAGGCTCCTCTGTCCATGGGATTCTCTAGGCAAGGATAACAGAGAGGGTAGCCTTTCCTTTTCCAGGGGGTCTTCTCAACCCATGGATCAAACCCAGGTCTCTTGCATTGCAGACAGATTCTTTACCATTTGAGCCACCAGGGACGCCAATAACTGATATGGATACATTATTAATTAAAATCCATAGCTTGTTTGGATTTTACTTTGTTTTTACCTAGGGCCTTTTTTCTGTTCCAGGATCCCATCCAAGATACATAGTACATTCAGTTGTCCTGTCTCCATTAGGTCACACTTGGCTGTAAAAAACAAAACCCCAAACAAGTAAGATCCCCACAGAACAAATTCAAGGACAAGAGATACAGGTGCTGAGATTTGCCTTCTCCCGGTGACCCCCACCCTGGGCATGTATCTCTCTTCCCTTCCCTTGATCTGTCCCTCAGCATTGGAAGGCAGACTGTAACTTTCACACATGAAGATTAAAAAGTGAGGAATAAGAAAGTTTAAGGTATATGAAATAATATTCCATTGTGTGTATATGTACCATAGTATCTTTATCCATTCATTTAGAAAAGTGGTGCAAAGGAGTCCATTTCCAGGGCAGGAATAGAGATACACACAGGGAACAGACTTGTGAACACAGATGGGGAAGGAGAGGGCAGGACGAACTGGAAGCAGTTCCGACATATACACACTACCACGTGTAAAACAGAGAGCTCGTGGGAAGTTGCTGTATAGTATAGGGAGCTCAACTTGGTGCTTCGTGATGACCTAGATGAGTGGGTGGGTATAGGGTGGCAGGGAGGCCCAGGAGGGAGGGGATATATGTGCACATATAGCTGATTCACTTCATTGTACAGCAGAAACTAATGCAACGTTGTAAAGCAATTACACTCCAATTAAATATATATGGAAAAATGACTCAATAATAACACATTCTCTGAATAACCTCAGATACGCAGATGACACCATCCTTATGGCAGAAAGAGAAGAGGAACTAAACAGCCTCTTGATGAAGGTGAGAGAGGAGAGTGAAAAAGCTGGCTTAAAATGCAACAGGCAAAAACAAAGATCGTGGCATCCAGTTCCATTGCATCATGGCAAATAGATGGGGAAACAATGGAAACAGTGACAGACTTTATTTTCTTGGGCTCCAGAATCACTGTAGATGGTGATTGCAGCCATGAAATTAAAAGACACTTGCTCCTTGGAAGAAAAGTTTTGACAAACCTAGACAGTGTTTTTAAAAAGCAGGGACATTACTTGCCAACAAAGGTCTGTCTAATCAAAGCTATGGTTATTCCAGTAGTCATGTATGGATGTGAGATTTGGACCATAAAGAAGGCAGAGCACTGAAGAACTGATGTTTTTGAACTGCAGTGTTAGAGAAGACTCTTGGGAGTCCCTTGGACTGCAAGGAGATCAAACCAGTTCATCCTAAAGGAAATCAACCCAGAGTATTCACTGGAAGGACTGATGCTGAAGCTGAAGCTCCAGTACTTTGGCTATCTGATGTGAAGGGCCAAACTCATTGGAAAAGACCCTGATGCTGGGAAAGATTGAAGACAGGAGGAAAAGGGGATGACAGAGGATGAGATGATTGGATGACATCACCAACTCAATGGACGTGAGTTTGAGCAAGTTCCAGGAGATGGTGAAGGACAGGGAGGCCTGGTGTGCTGCAGTCCATGAGGTCACAAAGAGTCAGACATGACTGAGCAACTGAAGGACAACAAAAATAACTTTGTTATCTCCTGTCCCAATAGTAGTGTCAGTTTGCTTCACCAAACTCCTGAAGGTCTTTATTCTAATGTAAAGTTGGTACCAAATTACGGTTTTCCTCTCTTCCAGTGCCGAGGTGGCTTGATTTGGTATTGCCTGGCTTTGTCTATGTAACTGGCCCTCTGAAGATACTTTTATGCTCAGTCAAGTGCTAAAGTCCTTTTTGCACACAAACTCAAGCCTTGTCTGAATTTAAAAGATCTTAGGTGATTTCCTCCTTCTTAGTTCTAGTTTCTAGTTTGAGAAACTTGCTACAGAGTTTAGACCAAGCTCCAAGGTGCCTCCAAAGTCTAGGGTCCTCCTCCAGAGTCCATCTTCCCTTTTCATTGAAGAAACCTTCTAGGCAGTTCTTTAGGCAAATACATCCTGTCACAACGTGACCTTGTTCAAGATATTGGCTTGTCTTCTTGGCCTTGGCTGACTAAGGCAGATGTGGCCATCAGGCCAAGGACAATCTGTAAGCTATGAGGTGTGGAGCAAGAATGTTGTTCAACCAGAATGATGAGGATTAAATTGGATTGATCTGAATTTCTGAAATGAAACCTAGAGAATGAAGCCAGTAAGGTTGTAGTGCCGAAAGGCCATGAAGGATCATGAGCAAGAGAAATGATGAGTAAGCAGACATCTTGAGTAAACCAGAGTGATGAGTAAGTGGAAACCAGATGCCACAGGCAGTTGTTTGCCACACTGGGAGAGGTAAAAAGAGAGATAGTAAAGTGCTGACTCATTATACTAGGAGATTTCTATGGACTTCAGGGGCTGAGGGCATGACAAGGGGACCAGGATTTAGAGTTGCCTTGGGTCCCCTGACAACCTCCCAGCTCGTGAGCTTCATTCCTTTTCAGGGTTGCCTCATTTTCCAGTACCTTCAGGTTCCACAGATATCCTTGTTGTCCTCCTTTCCACGTGCATCCTTACATTACCCAGATCTTGTTTCTCAAGAAAACATCAGGGAGGTTAAAGTGCACAGGTGCCTTTTCTCCATCCAGGTTGGCAGGAACTGCAGTCAACTCTGCAACTGGTTCAACCTTTTCCAGCTTGGCTTCTTTGCCTTGCACATCTCAGAAATGTTCCAAATTGTTCCATAGATGTTTGACCTTCATTCCAACACAGGGAAGTAAGTAGCCTTACAAAAGCCCAATTAATGGAATAAAATCAATTTATATCATGGGCAAAACGGTTGTACCTGCCCCACAAGATTTCCCATCTGCTTGCATTGTGTCCTTAGGTTAACTGACTCACCTTAATCAAATCAGTTATTCATTATTTGATTTCAGACCAGTTATAGGTCTTCTCATCTGCCCTCTAATAATGAGTCACTGATATTTACATATGCAAGGTACTAGTCTAAGAAATGCATATGTAAGTATTTTAATCCTCTCATCACACTCTAAGGAAGGTATGTATAAGCATTATTTCTTCTTGTATGGAAAGATATTAAGGCTTAGAGAGGTTAAGTAATTGGTCAGAGTTCACACACATGTCATTAATAAGTGCAACATTATGTAAAACCTGATAGGGGAGCCTTAGTTCTCAACCAGAGCCAGGTTCACTGGTTAAGAACTAGTCCTTCCTACGTAGTGGTAGTTGGCACTCAGGTTCACGCTCAGTCGACTGCTTACCTGGGTCTCCCTGAGGTCTAGGCTCTCCATTAATGCACTCAGCCTGACTGTAGACTAATCACTGATAAGCACCCCTGAAGGGCGAGTATTGTGGAAATAAACTTGAGTAATACTTCACCCTGGAGCTATAGGAATCCAACCCCCAATGTCTGCTTCCTCAAATCACTTGTCTGAACCAGGTTGCCTCAATATTCAGTCATTTCCACGGTGGAATGACTTGGCAGAACAACATTTTAATTTAGAGACTGATGTATTTCTTCCATTTCATCAGCGGTTGGCACTGTTTTTTTCTCTGAACATTGGGGCTTATAAAGCTAAGAGACATTGAAAGGTGTGGTCATAAGGATTCCCACAGCTGCTGGACACTGATCATTCCCTGTCCTCCAGTAACGGTGAATTCTGCCGAGTTCCTCTTCGCTGGGGTCCTGCTGCCCTGCGTGGCTGTCTGTGGGATGGGCTCAGGGGGGTGCTGTGATGGAAGTGGTCTGCTCTGTTTGCAGGAGCTTCCATGAGAAAAGTTGCCATTTCCCAAGGAGTTCCCTTCCTGTTATAATGATCCCTTGCTAGGCGGGTGAGTGACACCCTCCATTCAGGCTCCTAATGCCTTTTCCTAATAAAGGCAGAAAGGAAAAGATGGACCTCAAATTATAAAGCTTCTCATGCCAACCTCAGGTTGTACAATAGTAGAGTTTTTCTTCTAGGAATTCGCTACCTCTGAATAAAGGCCCAGTTTTACAGGAAATGATAGCTCTCCAATACTTTCTGAGCAGTTTCTAGTGGGAGAGCTACCCGAATATAATGGGTGGCCTTTCCAGGAGTTTTCCTCTCTTTTTCTTTATTGGACAAGCCCTTCTCTTACTACTGGAAACACCAGTTACTCTTTCCCCAGTCTTTCTTACAATTAGTATATAGGCAAGTAACTCAGTATTGACCCATGGAACCTGAAGAAATGTCTGATAAGGGTTTGGAAAAAAAAGGCATTTCTTCCTAGAAATAGGAAGCATCCCTTGTCTCTTTTCTGAATGTGATTTGTCAACATGTGACCTCTGGAACCATTGCAGCCTTTTTGAAGTCATGAGGGGAGGCATCAATGTCACATTTTAGGTATCAAACCACAAAGAACTCCAGGTTCATGAGTTGTTGCACCCAACTTCGAACTTCCCTGCCTTGACTTACTTGTTATAGTGAAAGAAAGTGAAAGTGAAAATTAAGTCGTTCGGTCATGTCCAACTCTTTGTGACCCCATAGACTGTAGTCCACAAGGCTCCTCCATCCATGCGATTCTCCAGGCAAGAATAGTGGAGTGAGTTGCCATTTCCTTCTCCAGGGGATCTTCCTGACCCAGAGATTGAACCTAGATCTCCTGCATTGCAGGCAGACACTTTAATAGTAATAATAGTAGTAACTGTGGGCTTTCCAAGTGGTTCAGTGGTAAGAATCCACCTGCCACTGCAGGAGATGCAGGTTTGATCCCTGGGTTGGGAAGGTCTCCTGGAGGAGGAAATGGCAACCCATTCCAGTATTCTTGCTTGGAAAATTCCATGGACAGAAGAGCCTGGCAGGCTGCAGTCTGTGGGGTCACAAAGATTCGGACTGAGTGACAAGTGTACACAATAGTAATTGTTATTGTTATTCTTGGCAATGAGGACAATTAATACGTCTACAGAGCCTATTATGTGCCAGACATATTTAATTATTATGTAACATTATAAATATCTATATTGTTTAAACTATATCTTTTAGTTGAGGGCTCTATTATATGCAGACAAAAACACCCTAACCAATATCCTTGCCACCCTGTTTCTTGCTCTCCCAAAGCCTTAGAGCTCTTCCAGAGGCTTCTTTAGAAAACAGACTTGAGCCTATGCCATCTAAAATATATACTCCTCCCATCATGGAGTGAATCTTCTTTTCCCAGGATCCTTCAAAGAAATCTCTTCTCCTGAGAAGAAGCATCCTGAAGTCCACAGCTAAAGGGTCCTGGGAAATCAGGTGTGAACTTTCCATATCTTTATTTTCAGCCTGGTGAGTTACACAGACGATAGAAAATAGTACACATAGTTCCTAGAGGGCCATTCTCTCATAAAAACATCTGAAAAATGAAGACTTGGAGTGAGAAGGGGTGAAATATTTCTAAGATTCCTCTATGAGTCTCATTCCCTTCCCTTCACATTTCAAAAGTCAATCAGGTTATTCTAAGGGCTCAGGAGGCCCTGAGGAGCTGTAATTAGTCCACTGCAGTGAATATGTATCTGGCCATGTCTGCCCATAGCAATCATTTTCCTGGTTCACACATTCCACTTGACAATGTTTTATATAATAAAATAAACACCATCACCAAAGAGCTCTATAAGCTATAAAATATTATACAGAATTAACTTATGATGATGACAAAGATTTATTCATTATCTGCTCTCAATATTACTGACTCAGGGTCCTAGGAATTTATTTATATTTTAGCCTGTTTTATTACTTTATTCAACTATCAACATAACCTGATTTTGCACCAAATAATTGACTGTGTCAGAACTGGTTGTGTTTTCTTTCAGTGCTATTGAATTATAGCTCACATTTTTATTAATAGTTATGACCAATGTTGGTCAGCATTTTACAATTTACAGTTGGTTTTGCCTGTATGTTGGAGTTTCCCCAATGGTTCAACAGGTAAAGAATCTGCCTGCAGTGCAGGAGACCTGGGTTTGGTCTCTAGGTCGGGAAGATTCCCTGGAGAAAGAAACGGCAACCCATTCTAATATTCTTGCCTAAAAAATAGAGGAGCCTGGCGGCTATAGTCTAAAGTGTCGCAAAGAGTCAAACACGACTGAGCATGTTGTCACTGAACTTCCACATACCTTAACTCATTGGAGCTTCATAACAATCTTCTTTGAAAATACGAGCATGGAGGCTCAGACTTGTTCAAGATGACTCAGGAAAAAGCCAGAAAAGGAGTAGGTTCTCCTAAAGGCAAGGAAAGTCCTTTCTTCTGGTGGGTGTTGACATTCCTCTGGATCACCTATGGTTTTAAGATGGAAAAGGGACCACAGAGGCAAGAGATTGGAGTTGAGTAAGGAAGGATGACATGTCGACAACAAGCTAGGTAGATCTTTCAGGGCTGGACGGGCTGTGGAGGATATTTGATGAACTGGTGATATCTTGAATTACGTCAGCGCTTCCCTTGTAGCTCAGTCAGTAAACAATCCATCTGCAATGCAGGAGTCTGCCTGCAATGCAGTGGACCCAGGTTTGATTCCTGGGTTGGGAAGATCCCCTGAAGAAAGAAATGGTAACCCACTCTAGTTATTGTAGCCTGGCAGGCTACAATCCATGGGGTCTCAAGAGTCGGACGTGACTGAGTGACTAAACCACCATGAATGACCACATGGTTAATTTGTTGTGGCTCCCAGGCAAGTTATCAGGGCAAGGTACGAACTTCAGTTTCCTCATCAGTAAAACAGAGTTCCCAATAGCACCCACCTCAAAATATTGTTGGTTTACATGAGTCAGAACATTGCTTACCTAATACGTGCTTCATAAATTCTGCTAGTTTGGTTTCTATCCTGTGGGAACACTTAGTGTGGTTGAGAGAGAGATAGGGCTATTCAGTTACTTTTGTCTTCCTACAGACCCTTCCCATCTCTCTATCCTTGTAAAAGTCCGGGATAACATGTAGATTACAGAGTCTGTGTGTCAGTGTCCTCAGGGATCACCAAACCTTGATGGTAAGTAAAGTGAAGCTTGAACTTAAATAAAAACTGTAATATTCAGCTCTGCTCACTGTTTAAGGAGTTCCTTTAAAGGGCTTAATAAAGAGGATCAGCAAGATTCCTGGGTATTAAACACATCTTCCAAAGCAATATTTTAATGAGGTTAAGTATAATACAGCAAGCCCTTGGATTAATCTTCCCTTAAACTACCCATGAGCTCAAGATGCAGAGAAAAATATCCTCAGAAAATTGCCGGGACTTTTATTGAACCCATGTGTCAAATGCAAGAAAATTACAGGTACTTGACTCCTAACCCCCATCAGGGCTGGTGTGGTCTCTCCTTAAAATCCCAAGATAAAAAACGAGGATCACAGAGCGAACTTGACAGTCTTGCTTCTTTGTTGCTCCTTTGAAGGCTCTGAAGCAGCGATCTTAGGCTGGGTTTCTCCTGGGGGCTGGTGGGCCAGTTGTGCCCACTGAGATATTTCCTAGTGCTGAGGATGGAGAGTTCCTTTGCTCAATCCCTCACGGTGTGTCTCCTTGCAAAGACTGTCTTTCCTCTGAGAGCTCCCATTTTATTTTTAACAACTGGTGCCAAGACCTAGCATTGTCTGCCTGCATCAGAGTGTGGGCAGAGAGGACACACACACGCAGTTTCAGAGCATAGGGGCCACTTGTCTGGGGTTAGTCATGAGGAAGTGGCTGCCACCTCCTCTGGCAGTCTTTTATAACTGAGCTGTTTCAGGTTCTCTGTCCTCATGTATACAGTTTAATTTTAAGTGCTTTAGTTTAATTTTGTCCTTCGAATGCCTTTATAAATTATAGCATCTTGTGATGATTGTTTTTCTTTTTTGAAAGGAAAGGACTAGTACACACATCTCTGAAATGAAAGAGAGGAAGGGAGAATAAAGGACGAGGATAAAGAGGAAGAGGGAGATGCCAGGGAGAGAAGAGAGGCAGCTATTCTCTTCCGTTTCTCCTTTATCTTGGACATTGAGACAGACACAAGTGACCTCAGTGGACCAGAGAGGGCAGATGGAATAAGATGATTTCTGTGGGGCTTGATTTGATTAGTTGGACATGGGTTGTCCGATTTTCCCACATTCTCTCCACTTTTTGCTCTGATTTATTCCTTTCAGTTAAGCACTGCCTTTCTCTAAGATGCTTCTTAAAAGGCAAATCCTCTGAGAAGGCTAATCATGAAGTTTTAAACTCTTGACAAGAATGAAATTCACAGATTAGTGGTTCCCAAACCCAGCTGATCATCCCAAGCCCCTAGGGTACTTGTTAAGCATACAGATTTCAGGGCCTTACCCTAGACTTGTGGAGGAGTCAGAAGGTCTGATGACATGAATCTGCATCTGTATTTATAAAACACAAAACAAAACTTATTAGGTGTTTCAATGATTTGGGAATTTCTTACAGACTCCCAGACATGCCTCCACGTCTGATTTGTCATCCTAGAAAGAAAGGAAGGGCACAGTCGTAGAACTGTACTGAGTCCTTCTAGAATGAAGATTCTAGAAAGAGGGTTCAAGTTCTCAAGTGTTAGTTTCTCAGTCGTGTCTGACTCTTTGGGACCTCATGGACTGTAGCCTGCCATGCCCCTCTGTCCATGGAATTCTCCAGGCAACAATATTGGAGTGGGTTGCCATTCCCTTCTCCAGGGGATCTTCCCAACCCAGGGACTGAACTCAGGTCTCCTGCATTTCAGGTGGATTCTTTACCATCTGAACTAGCAAGGAAACCCAGAAAGAGGGTAAAGAAGGTAACTATTTTAAAGACAGTGGAGAATTGCTATCCAACACTTTTGCTCTAAATTGGCTGTGCCAGTGGAAATATACCTTCATCCAAAGTCATCTTTATCAAAACACTTTCATAAAACTGTTGCAGAAAGCTTTGTTTTCCTTCTGGCACTTCAAATATTGAAGCCAGTCAACAAGTTGATACTGATCTTCTGGCCTTGATATTTTACTGGTTTAAATAAAGAATCAGTCCATGTTAAGGACTTCTCTGGTGGCTCAGAGGTTAAAGCGTCTGCCTGCAATGCAGGAGACCTAGGTTCGATCCCTGGGTCGGGAAGATCCCCTGGAGAAGGAAATGACAACCCACTCCAGTAATCTTGCCTGGAGAATCCCATGGATGGAGGAGCCTGGTGGGCTACAGTCCACGGGGTCGCAAAGAGTCAGACATGACTGAGTGACTTCACTTTCACTTTCCATGTCAAGAAAAAGAGAGCTTAATTAATCAATTAAAAAGAACATGTGCATGTTGTATGAAAGGAGAAAAGGTGAGAACTTCCTTTAACAAAGTTGGAAGAGGCTCTCAGGCTTGATAAGACGCATATGGTTAAGGCATTGTCACTTACTTCGTAGTAGCTAACCACTGTTTTTTAATTTGAGAGACTAGCATTGAAACATATACATTGCCATAGGTAAAATAGATAGTCAGTGGGAGTTTGATGTATGACGCAGGGCATTCAAAGGCAGTGCTCTGTGACAACCTGGAGGAATGGGGTGGGGAGAGACGTGAGAGGGGGTTTCAGGATGGAGGGAAGACAAGTATGCCTGTGGCCAGTTCATATTGATGTATGGCAAAAACCATCACAATACTGTAATGCTTTTAAATTGAATTAAAATAAGCTAATTAATTAAAAAAGAACGCATGCACATTCATTTATATTGGCAGGTTATTTCAGTTTACCTGTAGGTGTGATGATCACAGATGGAGGTCCTGGTGATGAAGCAGGCTTCTGTTTCTTCCTTCCTTATTTCTTAAAATAAAACAGAAGAGTTTAGAGTCTATTCTTGGGACACATGGAGGTAATAATGGGACTCTGCATTCTTTTTTTGGTGGCTCAGAGGTTAAAGCGTCTGCCTGCAATGCAGGAGACCTAGGTTCGATCCCTGGGTCGGGAAGATCCCCTGGAGAAGGAAATGACAACCCACTCCAGTAATCTTGCCTGGAGAATCCCATGGATGGAGGAGCCTGGTGGGCTACAGTCCACGGGGTCGCAAAGAGTCAGACATGACTGAGTGACTTCACTTTCACTTTCCATGTCAAGAAAAAGAGAGCTTAATTAATCAATTAAAAAGAACATGTGCATGTTGTATGAAGGAGAAAAGGTGAGAACTTCCTTTAACAAAGTTGGAAGAGGCTCTCAGGCTTGATAAGACGCATATGGTTAAGGCATTGTCACTTACTTCGTAGTAGCTAACCACTGTTTTTTAATTTGAGAGACTAGCATTGAAACATATACATTGCCATAGGTAAAATAGATAGTCAGTGGGAGTTTGATGTATGACGCAGGGCATTCAAAGGCAGTGCTCTGTGACAACCTGGAGGAATGGGGTGGGGAGAGACGTGAGAGGGGGTTTCAGGATGGAGGGAAGACAAGTATGCCTGTGGCCAGTTCATATTGATGTATGGCAAAAACCATCACAATACTGTAATGCTTTTAAATTGAATTAAAATAAGCTAATTAATTAAAAAAGAACGCATGCACATTCATTTATATTGGCAGGTTATTTCAGTTTACCTGTAGGTGTGATGATCACAGATGGAGGTCCTGGTGATGAAGCAGGCTTCTGTTTCTTCCTTCCTTATTTCTTAAAATAAAACAGAAGAGTTTAGAGTCTATTCTTGGGACACATGGAGGTAATAATGGGACTCTGCATTCTTTTTTGAATAACTGACTACAAAATCAGGATTAAACACTGTATATTTACTTCGTAATAAAAGTTCATGAGCTGACAAAAAAATCATATTTTTTTGTGATTTCAGCTCACTCTTTTTTAACATTGGTTACTCATGTTGAATTGAAATTATCATTTGGAATTATACTGTTGATAAATAGATACATAGAAAAGAAACAAAATAAAAACACAAGGTTCATTTGTTCATTCATTTGGTTGTTTTATGTCACAGGGAGTTTAGATATCACTCCCAGAAGCATTTAGATAGAATAAAAAATACCCCAAAGCCTTCAGTAACACAAAGAGACCAGAGAAATATTTTATTTTTTACTTTATTAAAAAATTATTTATTTGGCTGTGTTCGGTCTTAGCTGAGGCACATTGGATTTTCATTGCATCATCATGTGGGATATCCTTGTGGTGCACTGACTCTGTAGCTGTGAGCATAGGCTCAGTAGATGTGGCTTACAGGCTTAGTGAAGCCGCCCAGTTATGTCCCACTCTTGGCAACCCCATGGACCGTAGCCTACCGGGCTCCTCCATCCATGGGATTTTCCAGGGCTCCTCCATCCGTGGGATTTTCCAGGCAATAATACTGGAGTGGGTAGCCTTTCCTTTCTCCAGGGGGTCTTCCCGACCCAGGGATCAAACCCAGGTCTCCTGCACTGCAGGAGATGCTTTACTGTGTGAGCTAAAGGCTTAGTGGCTCTGTGACATGTGGGATCTTAGTTTCCTGACCAAGGATCACACCCTGATTGCAAGGCAGATTCTTAACCACTGGACCACCAAAGAAGTCCTGAGAAATATTTTAAATAGGGCACTTTCCATGAGCTCACAAAACAAACTTCTGCCACATAGTAAGTCCTCTGTTTTATTGTGGGGCTCTGTAGGAAGTAGATTCTGAGATGGAGATTTTTAGGCCAGAAGTCTATTGAAGGCAGTTCTTTGGGGCAATAAGGAAATCCTTAGCCAGTCCCACAGAGAGCTTGGGAACTGGGATGACCTGTCAGAATGATGACACATTCCAGAGAGGAACTCAGTCGAGCCATCAGCCCCTCATACTCCAGGAAATATCTAGAGGCACACTCAAGACAGACTCTGCTTTTGTGCCATCACCAACTCTCTATGTCCTGTGATATATGTGGGCACATGTTCCCCCCTCCCCCATACTCCTAGGACCTGTGTTGTCACATATAATGTATCAAGCCTTTTCTTTTGACTTTGTGGTTACTGAAGCACATTAACAGAACACATTAAGCTACTTTACAATGCCAATTCTTCATGTATTTTCACAGGAGCTAGGTCTCTGAGTTGACTGCTCATGAATACTTTCACCAGTAATAATATATTGGCCATGAAGAGAAGGATGGGGCAGGGGAGAAACTAACAGTTAAACATACCTACCAGAGGAGAGTGAAAAAGTTGGCTTAAGGCTCAACATTCAGAAAATGAAGATCATGGCATTGCTGCGATTCATGGGGTCGCGAAGAGTCAGACACCACTGAGCGACTGAACTGAACTGAACCATGTGCCAGGTCTTGAACTAGACTCCAGAGCCAAATAATGGATTGGACATAGTAGGAAGGCACAGGTTTTCAAATTAGTAATTGCAACAAAATATTATGAGTGCTCAGAGTATGACTAACTTTAATGGAGATGTAAGAATGAGCCTGGTGAATTTTCCATGAGAAGTATTCAGGGAAAGCTTTCTGTGAAATGTGAAATTTGAAATAAATCTTGAAAGATGACTAAATAGTGGCCAGGAAGTGGCACACAGAAAGATGTTCCAGACAGAAGTAGGGTATGCAAAAGCCTGGGGTCCTGGACTTGCTTGGGAAATGCCAATCATTTTGACATTGTTGAAGCTTAGGTTTGGGGATGTGCCATGCTAAATGGCAAAGCTTGAGAAGCGAGAAGATCAGAGAGTCTTTGATTTCTTGTCAAGCTCTTTGCCAGTATCTTGAAGGCAAAAGGAAGCCTCTTAAGCATGTGTGTGTGCTTGCTCCTTAAAGAGAAGAGTGACATGATCATATTTACGCTTTTGAGAATCCACTTTGACAATGCACAGTACTACTAGGCTAAGGCAAATTGTAAACTCGTTGAGGGACAAGCTTTTTAAGCCTTCATTTGATTTAAAGGTTGTGGGTAATCAGGGAATAAAAGCCAAGAATGGGGTGCTTTAATGAGACACAGATGTAAAGAATAGACTTTTGGATTCTGTGGGAGAAGGTGAGAGTGGTATGATTTGAGAGAACAGCATTGATGTGTATGATGATACAATAGCAATGACATGATACATTATATGTATATATAATATACATATAACATGTGGATTGTGTATATAATATACATATAACATGTATATTGCCATATGCAAAATAGATGACCAGTGCAAGCTCAATGAATGAAGCAGGGCACTCAAAGCTGGTACTCTGGGACAACCCAGGGGGATAGGGTGGGTGATGTGTATGATGATACAATAGCAATGACATGATACATTATATGTATATATAATATACATATAACATGTGGATTGTGTATATAATATACATATAACATGTATATTGCCATATGCAAAATAGATGACCAGTGCAAGCTCAATGAATGAAGCAGGGCACTCAAAGCTGGTACTCTGGGACAACCCAGGGGGATAGGGTGGGGAAGGAGGTGGGAGGGGGTTCAGGATGGGGGAACACGTGTACCCATGGCTAATCCATGTTGATATTTAGCAAAAACCAACACAATATTGTAATTAGTCTCCAATTAAAATAAATAAATTTAAAAAAAGAATGTGGTGCTTAAAATTGTTAACTTTGTTTCATATTTTTATTAAATAAAAGCAAATGTGAGGACTCATATTTATTGGCCCCATCCAACATTATAGTCTTCGTTGCTGCTGCTGCTGCTAAGTCGCTTCAGTCATGTCCGACTCTGTGACTCCATAGACGGCAGCCCACCAGGCTCCCCCGTCCCTGGGATTCTCCAGGCAAGAACACTGGAGTGGGTTGCCATGTCCTTGTCCAATGCATGAAAGTGAAAAGCGAAAGTGAAGTCGCTCAGCCATGTCCTACTCTTAGCGACCCCACAGACTGCAGCCCACGAGGCTCCTCTGTCCATGGAAGTTTCCAGGCAAGAGTACTGGAGTGGATTGCTAGTGCCTTCTCCATAGTCTTCATTAAAGTCAAACAAATCAATTCATCTTTGTCAGAACACTTCAGAAACTCATGCTGTTGCTTTCATTTATCTAGAAACAATCTAATAAAATTTAGAGAATTTGTTTAGAACAAGTTTGACAAAGAAAGAAGTGTTCTTAGATATACTGAGGATGAGATCAAAGATGCAGTCATATGTGCATCACTCCATACATCAGTCCATTCATCCATCCATCCACCTGTCCATCCATTCAATCCATATCTACCTGGCCCACTCCAGGCACCCTACAAGATACCAGGGCTGCAAAGAGGCACAGACTCAGCCTCTGTTCAAAGAGCTAAGAATCCAAGTTCAAAGAACATATGTAAAACATATGTTGATGACAACATTATATGGTAATGTAAATACTACTATAAAAATATGTTTTCAAATAAAATAGACAATTATTTGACCACATTGATAAATACCACTAAAAATATGTACAAAGGAAATATTGATTGTACCTTATCCAAAAGAATCAACTGAAAACCATTCAAAATAAGAGTTCAGCAAATTTGCTGCATATAATACAAGTCCTGAAAGCCCAAGAACACTCATGTACAACTTTTGTGAGAGAAGATCCACTACAGCCCTAAGCGTCCATACATATTCTTGCTGGATGTGCCAAGAACTCAAGGTCCCGGCCTGGCCATGCTTTATTCTGCCCAGCTCTCAGGCTTGGGTTTGCAGCAAGCTACTTTGAGGGAAGAGGTAACATGTCCACCCACAGAAAGAGCAGGCTTCCTTCTGCTTACTATTCAAGTGAGCAATCTCAGAGTTCTTCTGTAAATTCTGCCCACTGTGTGTGCAGTCGTCCAGGCTGAGTCCCTCCCTCCATCCTTTAGGAAGACGGAGAAGTCACACAAGCAGGGTGGTGACATACTGGCTACTGCTTCTATCACGAGGAGCAAAGTTCTTTTTCTGACCCAGGATTCTTGTGTCTTCTACCAACATTCATGAAACTGTGGCAGATTGGCATATTGGCTTGTAATTAGTGTAGAATCTCAGACCTTGCATGGTTCTTGACAATAACTATAATAGCTATTGTCAGCACTAATAAACATATGGCAAAAAGAGATGATTTACAGAAAATGTACTTCTGACTTATATGAAGTTACCTTATTATATGTGCATATGTATGTATAAGCATATTATATATTAAGTGAGTGAGTGAAGTCACTCTGTCGTGTCTGACTCTTTGCGACCCTATGGACTGTAGCCTACCAGGCTCCTCCCTCCATGGGATTCTCCAGGCAAGAATACTGGAGTGGGTTGCCATTTCCTTCTCCAGGGGATCTTCCCAACTCAGGGATCAAACCCGGGTCTCCTGCATTCCAGGCAGACGCTTTAACCTCTGAGCCACCAGGGAAGCCCCCATATTATATATAAACACACCATATTTAAATATATATATTTGCCTTCTCTATTCATCTGTGATACTTCCTTTATTATAAATGTTTGTGTATCTGTATAATATATATATGTATTTGTAAAAATTTTTGTATCTATATAGTATATACAAGGTCTTCCCAGGTGACCCGAAGTGGAAAAGTACCTTCCTGCCAATGCAAGAGACATAGGAGACACAGGTTTGATCCATGGATCAGGAAGATCCCCTGGAGGAGGGCATAGAAACCCACTCCAGTATTCTTGCCTGGAGAATCCCAAGGACAGAGGAGCCTGGTAGGCTACAGTCCATAAAGTCACAAAGAGATAGACATGACTAAAGCGACTTAGCACAGCACAGCACAGTGTATAGATATGTATTTTTACACACACATATATACACATATGAGATAGATATATACATATACACATATAAGTATAATGAATACACATACTCCTTATATGTTCAGTTCAGTTCAGTTCAGTCGCTCAGTTGTGTCCGACTCTTTGCAATCCCATGAATCACAGCACGCCAGGCTTCCCTGTTCATCACCAGCTCCTGGAGTTCACTCAAACTCATGTCCATCGAGTCAGTGATGCCATCCAGCCATCTCAACCTCTGTCATCCCCTTCTCCTCCTGCCCCCAATCCCTCCCAGCATCAGGGTCTTTTCCAATGAGTCAACTCTTCACATGAGGTGGCCAAAGTACTGGGGTTTCAGCCTCAGCATCAGTCCTTCCAATGAACACCCAGGACTGATCTCCTTTAGGATGGACTGGTTGGATCTCCTTGCAGTCCAAGGGACTCTCAAGAGTCTTCTCCAACACCACAGTTCAAAAGCATCAGTTCTTTGGCGCTCAGCTCTTTTCACAGTCCAACTCTCACATCCATACATGACCACTGGAAAAACCATAGCCTTGACTGGACAGACCTTTGTTGGCAAAGTAATGTTTCTGCTTTTGAATATGCTATGTAGGTTGCTCATAACTTTCCTTCAGGGAGTAAGTGTCTTTTAATTTCATGGCTGCAGTCACCATCTGCAGTGATTTTGGAGACCTGAAAAATAAAGTCAGCCACTGTTTCCACTGTTTCCCCATTTATTTCCCATGAAGTGATGGGACCAGATGCCATGATCTTTGTTTTCTGAATGTTGAGCTTTAAGCCAACTTTTTCATTCTCCTCTTTCACTTTCATCAAGAGGCTTTTTAGTTCCTCTTTACTTTCTGCTGTAAGAGTGGTGTCATCTGCGTATCTGAGGTTATATGCACAAATAAATGTGCGTGATGCATATACACACAGACATACAAATGCATATATACCTCTACATAAGCAGGCTTCCCTGGTGGCTCAGCAACAAAGAATCTGCCTGGTGATGCAAGAGACATGGCTGCAGTCCCTGATTGGGAAGATCCCTTGGAGAAAGAGATGACAAACTGCTCCAGTATTCTTATCTGAGAAATTTCATGGAGAGGAGCCTGACAGGCTACAGTCCACAGGGTCGCAAAGAGTCGGACATGACTTAGCAATTAAACCACAACATCAAATATACATAAATACATATATATATCTATACATAAACATTTACAATAAAAGAAATATCACAGTGAATAGAGAATGGAGTGAATAGAGAAGGGGCACACATATATATATATTTATATACAGTATGGTTTTACATACACACATGCAAACACATATTATAATAAGGTGTGAGCTTCAAAAGGTGGGAGTCAGGGTTGCATTTAATGAAATGATAGCCCCCCAACAAACTAATAATTCAAAAGAAATCCCTTGGAGCATGCTAGGTAATCCTGTCTACTAGGAAATATTTTATGCAAAATTCTCATCAAATAAGCTCTTCTTTCCTGCTTCTCCTAGCTGCCAAAATCAAATACAGGCTCTGGTGCAAAGGTTAATCACATCCCTTTAAGGTGAAAACCCTCTAAAATCTGATTGCCAAGTGTTAGGGGAAAGTTGTAAATAGGTAGTAAGTTCTGAATTAAATTTAAGGCTATTTTAATTATAAAAGCATTAATGACAGCAGGAAATTTAATGAAATAGTGGACCATGAAATCAGTGTTATCATTTTAATACATAGCAGAATATGACAAACTCTGTAAGATTCTTGTTCTCTTTCATGTCTATTACAATTTCCTTCTATTAGTTTCTACAAATAGAAAATTACATATAAAATTGAGTTTAACCAAATCTGTGTTAAAATCAGGCAATCTGATTTGGTATTATATAACCACACTGAAATTTCATTTAATTTAGAAAGGGCTTCTCCTGGTGTCTTGAATACTAACTACTTTCCTAACAACATGTATGTAGCTCTGAGTTTGACAGGGGAATAATCCTTGTGCTCAACAATAGATCAAGATTTTAACAAAAAGAATGAAGATGGATAGAAATGGAGAGCTTGACCCATCCTTCTATTGGGATTTCAAAAGCGTTTCTTGAAACGGTCTGAAAATATTTACTCTTGCTTATCATCTTACAAAAGAATTTTTTTTCTGTGAAAAAGTTGAAGATTCAGATGTCAGGCCTGACTGTCTCCAAATACAGCATGTCTGTATCTCTCCCTTGTGGTCTCTATAAAGAATAAAAAGCCTTAGAAAATAGGTCTTCTGTGTTCGACTATACTGACTGGTTGTTAAAATAGAGGTGTATTTGAGGTTTTCTAATCTTTCACACAGACAAGAAGTGTTTCAAAATGAGATATTTTAATAGGAGCTTAGTTTATTTTAGAGGAAAGGGCCCAACCTAGCAGTTAGGAGAGAGGTGATCTTTGGGAAAGGAGTGCTGATTTGAAGGAAAAGTGACTTGAAAATCTGGATGCTGATAGTGTTCCTAAACTGAGTGTTGGTTAGAGAGTGAGAGTTGTAAAAACTGACCCTATAATTATGATAGGTGTGATTCTGTATATGCATATTAAACTTTACAAAGAATTTTTAAAAATATTATACTTTTATAGGGCTTTTGTTGTTTAGTTGCTAAGTCATGTCTGACTCTTTACAACCCTATGGACTGTAACCTACCAGGCTTCTCTTGTTCAAGTGATTTCTCAGGCAAAAATGCTGGAGTGGGTTGCCATTCCCTTCTTCATAACAAGGTTTTGCCTTTAAACAAATATAATACATCGGAAAAAGATCCATTGAGTAGACTATACTCTCCTCTTATGACTTGAAAAATATGCCTGATTCTTTGCGCAACCAATAGGTGAAGAGTAGTCCCTACCCTGGAGCATCTGCTTGCTTCTGGAAGAATCTGCACCCTAGGCTTTAACTAGCAGACCCTGAGCTACCCAGCCCTCAGGTCTTCTGATAGGAGCATGGAGTTTTCTTGGTTAAAACAACAAAGTTTTTTTAAATTAAAAAGTAAATGCCTTCACCTTTTATGTTAAAAGTATAGTTGCTTGAAATAATATAAAAACCTTTATACTTACCCACTTTATATAAATCTTTATTCTTTACTGCTTCCCCGTTGGCTCAGCAGTAATGAATCCACCTGAAATGCAGGAGATGCGGTTTTGATTCCTGGGTAAGGAAGATCCCTTGGAGGAACATATGGCAACCCACTCCAGTATTCTTGTTTGGAGAACCCCCATGGACAGAGAAGCCTGGCAGGCTACAGTCCATGGGGTCACAAAGAGTCGACACAGCTAAGTGACTGAGCACACTTTCTGTTAAAAGTATAGTTGCCTGAAATAACATAAAAATCTCAATCAGTAAAAAAATATCTAGGTTAGAACTGGTAGAAATTCCTAGGCTTGGTTTATGTTGTACACCATAAAGATAAGATTAGAAGCAAATAATAGGATCCCTATCTCCTCTGAATCTAACTAGTCCATTGTGACTTGTCCAGTCATATCTCCTAAGAACCATTCAATGAAAGTATTCTTAACCATGCAACAGAATCCTAAAATGTTTGCCCAAGCCATTACTTTTATTTTGATTGGTTTCCAAGTTGGCTACTTTCTGTCAGCACCTAATCTGTATTGAATCCCATAATCTAGCAGTGAATCATGCACTCATTTAAGCAAACTGTCCTGAGCATCTAGAAATATAGCTCACTTCAGCCTTTAAGGGTTTTTCACATCTGGCCATCTCTCTTCTCCCTTTCAGTTAACCCTGTGTTCAGTGTTAATGGCAGACAGTCCTATTCCCTGACACTGGATTTCTCTCTCTCTCTCTTTTTTAAAGTAATTAATTACTTTCGCTGCACCCAGTCTTAATTGCAGCATGCTGGATTTTCCATCTTCATTGTCACATGTGACCTTTTAATTGCAGCATATGGGATCTAGTTCCCTGACCAGGGATCAAACCCAGGCCCCTTGCATCGGGAGTGCGAAGTCTTAGCCACTTTCCCTTAGCCACACTAAGGGAAATCCCACGACTCTGGATTTGTTAAGGCGATTACTGCAAAGTCAGGCTGGAAAGCAATGCAGAGTTTAAAAAAAAAAAGTAGTGCAAAAACAAGAATCAGAATGAGAACACACTGGTTCCAGTCGGCAGTTTACTTTTTAATAGATGTACGGCCTTGTGCAGCAACTTTGCAAGATGAGGGTCAAATATCTTCCCTTTTGGGTTTATTATGAGGATTGGATAAGACAATGTATGAGAATACACCTTGTCCTCATAACAGCATAAACAGCATAAACTCGAGCTATGCAGGAGTTTGACAGTGAGGTAGCTTATGTGTCGTAGACAACGACATGGTGCTTGGGGGCAAGGAGCTACTATCACTATGAAACCACTTTTAGCTCTTCTCCTGTAGAGAGGTACTCAGAAACGCAGCCAAGACAGAGAAGGGCAGAACCATTTTTGTTTCACTCCTGGCACCTTCACTGGGTATCTTTCAAAAGCAGCTAGGCTTGCTGTGCAAGAAGCCAAATCACAGCTTCAACCCTGGGAGACAGGATGGTCCTCCTCTCTCCTTCCAGATGCCTGTCTGAAAGAAGTTTGTGTTTGTCCTTAATTTGCTGTGTTGGGAGCTTCCCAGATAACTGACAACAGTGGATTATGATCACAGTATTTAGGTCATTGGCAGCATCTTGGAGCAAGTCTATACAGAAAACATTAAATGAGCTGAGAATTTTAAGCTCCAGTGATAACGGGCAATGGGTGCTCTATACAGAAACTGGGTTGGGGGAAAAATGACTTTGGTCTTAGTAGACAGAGACCATTTATTTTCTTTTTAAATTAAAAAAAAAACAGTTTATTTGTATTGGTTGTTGTTTAGTTGCTCAGCTATGTCCAACTCTTTGCTACCCAGTGAATGGACTGTAGCCCACCAGGCTCCTCTGTCCATGGGATTTCTCAGACAAGAATACTGGAGTGAGTTGCTGGTTCCTCCTCCAGGGAATCTTCCCAACTGAAGGATAGAACTCGTGTCTCCTGTGTCTTCTGCACTGGCAGACAGATTCTCTGCCTCTGAGTCACTGGGGAAGCCCTTTGTATTGGGGTATAGCCAATTAACAATGTTGTGATAGTTTCAGGTGAACAGTGAAGGGGTTCAGCCATACATATACATCTATTCTCCCCCAGATTCCCTTCCCATGCGGGCTGCTATATAACATTGAGCAGAGTTTCATTGTTGGTTATTCATTTTAAATATAGTAGTGTGTTCAGGCAACTCTAAGTTCATTCTCTAAGTCTATGAGAGACCATTCATCTAGAAGTGGGTTGTTTCTTGAATCCAGAAGACATTTCCTTGCAGGAAAATGATTGTATAACCTTGGACTGTCTCTTGCGGACTCCTAGGGACCCCATCCCCACTTAATTCAAGCAATGTTTTAAAAATTATTTCAGTTCAACCCTGCTGGAATTCTGAAACCTGCCTCAAAGGGTTTGTAAGGTTACATAGCCCAGAGGGAACTGGAAACTAAATTGAATTCTTTAGCTTTACAATTTCTTTACCCAGTTGGAGCTTACATATGACATTATTTACTGCGCTTCGAAGTAGTAGCCTCTTTCTTGTTCGTAAGTCTCAGATAAGCCATAACTAATACTTAAAGAATTACGAATGCAGAGAATAGACAGTTTAAAATAAACATAAAGATGTTTGCAATTCTCATGGAAAATAACAACTCTCTATTCCAAGGAATACAGGCCATAAATATGCCCATAGACCAGAGTTCTAAATTTTTTTCAGGGGAAGCCGGGTAGTGAAGCAAGTTAATTATATTGTCCTAGGGGCTGGATGGAAGGTCATGTAATGCCTTCAAATGCTTTCTACAGTTCTGTATATTAGAAGAATGGCACTCTCATCAGAGTAGCAATCAAGACATCCCATTTGTTGTCTAATTTCATTACATGCTTTCAGAAGCTGCAGCTTTCTAGCCATAACCTGGCATGATTCAGAGAGACAGAAAAGAGGGGACAGATGGGAGACTGTGGAAGGGGTCCTTGCAGTTACTTCCCACCCCACGCCCCCAGAAGGACAGGGCAATTTCTGAGAAAGGAGGCCTGGGTTGGGGATTGGTAATAGAAACAGTTGTCAGCCGAGGACTGGTGTCAGGTATGGGTTTCACAGGGTCTGGGTAGAGAAGACAAAATTCTCTGGGTTGTGATCGTCAGCAGCCCATCACCGCCCTTGCTGTTGCAAGACTGGCATCTAAGCTTCCTGTTGCACCCTTGTGGCAGATGTCTACTTAGCTGAGCCTTCTCTCTAAAAGTACAAATCTGCTCAAGAGAGGCAACTCATTAAGCCACCTAACACCTTAGCATGAATGAACCTGGACAGGTGAGGCTTTGGGGCAAAGGAAGTAGAAAGGGAAGGTGAAGGAGGCCCAAAGTCAAACTGTAAATTTATGCAGGGCTTTGCCCAGACCCGTGTGGGGGAGGAGTGGGGGAGGGGGAGGGGAGACGGGGATGTGCATCTGCCAGGAGAGGTAGCTTACTTCTTTGCCTGCTCATTCCCAGGGCAGTGTCCTGTCGGGGCGGGGGGTGGTCATCAGCAGAGGATGGCCAGCTGGCAGATGTACAGCGGAAATCCTGGCTTGAAATTGTTAAAACCAGGGGCAAATAAGGCAACATCTGTCTTGTCTAATTCCAGGCATTGTCCGTTCAAAAGGAGTTGCAGGTCCCACTTCTCTCACTTGCTCTGGGTAGCCTCTCGCGGCCAGCCTCCTGTGAACCGGGAGTGTGTAATCCCGTGGGGTCTGGTTTCGAGCCCCTCCCGCGGCTTCCATCTCATCTTATGCTGTGTCCTGTTCTGCTGTGCTCTGCTACGCTATGTTCAGTTCTGTTCTGCTCTTCTTCCTTCCTCCCTCCCTTCCTCATTTTCATGCAAAATTTGCTCTGAGGCTTTTGGCCTTGGCGCCGCTCTCTCTGCCCTCCCCACTCTCTCCCCGACTCTCTCGTCGGATTTGCCTTCCCTTTAGTCCACCCGCATCTTTCTCTCCCTGGAGTGCTTCTTCCTCTCTTTGTCTCCATCTCTCTTCCCTAAGATGAGAAAGAGCCAAGAAAGTCCGTAAGGGGAATCCCACAGCCTGAAAACCTTGTTCCCTGTGCTCTCCAGAACCCACTCTAGGGGAAGTTGCTGCTCTGTAATTAAAACTCAGTGCTGTATTTTTCCCCCTACAAGAGCCCTGGGGAAGGAAATGGCAACCCACTCCAGTATTCTTGCCTGGAGAATTTTATGGATAGAGGAGGCTGGCGGGCTACAATCCATGGGATCACAAAAAGTCAGACTAACACTTACTTATTGTATTTTTCGTGTGTGCTGATATGTTTTAAAATATTCAAAAAGGAAAATACTGCATGACAAAATATCTATGTGGAAGAGCAAGTCTGGTAGAAAGCATGTTTCTTGGGAGCAAAGGCAGGCTCCATCCCAGGCTCCGACCCACTTTCTGCTACCGCAGACACCCACTGGCCAGGGTCGTCCATCTTCCGTGAGCGGCATGAAACACAACAGGGGACACTCTTGTCTTGATATCCAGGAGCAATGATTCCGCCTGCTCAGCTGGGTCTTACAGGCTCTGGATTCCCACTATACTTTGCCTGAGACATTTCTAGAGGCACTTGAGATCATAACCAATTTCTGGGGCTGTGGTTTCTGACCCACCTATACCTTCCCAGTTTTGCCTTTTCTTTCTTCTTACCTATTCATCTGGTTTCTTGCATTCAAGGTCTGGTAGCAAGATATGTTTGCAGTACAGAACCATTGCATGGTAATAAGCATTTGTCAAGAGAAGGAAATAGTGTTAATATGCAGAAAGCCATGATCATCAACCTTGACCTCCCTCTCTAGTGTTTGTTACCTTGTTAGCAATATCATTGTTCTGCAGTGTTGTTGCATACTTTTATCTCTTCTTTTCTCTGCCATTTACATGATAATCTTACTTCAGCTTCTTTCTATTGTCCCTGCAAAATGTCCCTTGACTCTGTTCCCTCCTTTCCGTGTCTTGGGTCACTGCCTCAGCACGGGCTCCTGTTACCTCTTATCTTAAAAGATGACATTTAGAATTCTTTCCCCTTTCTTAATCATCTTGCAGATCGTTTCCTAAAATCTGAAACATGATCCTATCACCCGCCTCCCACCCTCCCTCCCCACCTCTGCCTGATAGAGCTGCTGGCTGCATGCTGCTGGCATCACGTGGGTGCCCTGGGTGCCCTTCACCCAGCACACTTCCTGACCCCACCCCTATCTTGAGCCCCTCACCCATCTTACATCCTAACCCTTGTTTTGATCACCAGGCAGCCCCAGGAGCCCCCTCCCCTTGAGCATGCTATATAATGGACAACCTTCACACTCAGGTCAAACTATTTACTTTTCTTGCAAAATGTTTTCCTGCCTCCACTTGTCTAAACCCAGTGGAATGTTCAAGACAAAGCTCAAAAGCTGCCTCCTCAAAAGA